>JAPQNM010000006.1:17093654-17101154 GCA_029783475.1 Metacarcinus magister
TGTGTGTGTGTGTGTGTGTGTGTGTGTGTGTGTGTGTGTGTGTGTGTGATTTGTTTATCCCAACCATTTCCTTCCTCCTAGTTTTCACCGGTGAAACTATCAATATTAATCTCGTATGAAGCTAAACATGCGTCAAAGTAACAAAAACGTTTCTACCTTCTGAACAAAACAACGAAACCTTGCCTCAGTTAACTTCCTAAACGCCGCCCACTTAGTACTAACACAAACACCCAACAACACCTGCACTCAACACCTAAGCATAACACAACAGCGAAACCATGTATACAGCGCATTCCTGATCGAGTAAATGCATACTTGCCTTGCCTCGACCCTCACCACTGCCACCACCACTTTGCTTATAACTCAACTTTTATTATATACTGATGTGAAAAAAGTCGCTATAAACAAACAATTCAGACAATTTTTTAAGAAGAAGATTATTATTATGAATATCATTAATTGATCAACAAATTAATATTATACATAATGTAGATCAAAAGAAAGAGAGAGAAAAAGCTTTAGAATGTTAATAAATATGTAACGCATGGATATATATTATCGATTCCATTTAATATAATTCTAAGTTTATACTCCCAACCCAAAACCAAGATCAAGGATCAAGGAGGAGGAGGAGCTGGAGGTGGTAGAGGAGGAGGAGGAGGAGGAGGAGGACGCACACACACACACACCCAACACACACAACAACAAACTCCATATATATAAGTGATATGCAACACAACTGGTGCCCTAAGTATTATAATTATTAATCGGTAATCAGATTGCATTGCCTGGTGTCAGCTGAGTGTGTGTGTGTGTCTGTGTCTAGGGTATACCAACATACTGGTATTTTCGGGGCGCCCGTTAACCCACCAAAACACACTCACAACACAACACACTCACCTTCATCTCTATCCATGTTGGTCGTCATGTCCTAACACTTGTTTTACTGTACCTAACACACTATAATTAACACTCTTGGATGTAAATGCATAATTACGGTGTTTTTTTTCATTTTTTCGTTGTTATTTTCCGTTTTTCTTTGTGTTATGGTTTATTTAAGCTTTACTATCTGTTTGAATAATTTTTATATATTCTATTCGATGGTTTATATTGGTTTAATTTCATTATAATTGCTTTATTCTATTATTCGATTTCATGATTGACCTTAGAAATAAACATTTTTCATGAAATAAATAAGAATCAAATATAACAAATGATTATGTAGAAAACAGGTAGGTAGTTCAGACGATTTTTTATAATATATATAATTGCTTTTCTGTGTATAATAAAAATCTCAATTTTGGTTTAATATATACGTGACCCCAGCAGTCAAGCCACGGCCGCCAGCTTAGTCTACCTGTTGAAACCTGTTCATATTATTATATTAGGTTATTTACGCTTAGTAGGTAATGTTTTCTTTATATCCCTCCACTATTAATGGTGAAGAATAATGTTTTACTGCTCCTCCATCCCTCAAATAGACATAGAGAGGAACAGGGAAGGTTTAAAACGTGAAATGTCGGTCGGCTGCTAGCGGTCACAGAAGAAGAAGAAGATTATTATTATGATTATCATTTATTGAACTACAAATTAGTATTATACATAATGTAGATCAAAAGAAAGAGAGAGAAAAAGCTTTAGAATGTTAATACATATGTAACGCATGGATATATATTATCGATTCCATTTAATATAATTCTAAGTTTATACTCAAAACCAAGATCAAGGAGAAGGAGGAGGTGGAGGTGGTAGATGAGGAGGAGGAGGAGGAGGAGGAGGAGGTGCTCGTTTAATAGTAATACGTAGTTTCAAAGGTCGTCCACTGAATACAAAGCAGTAACAATTCTAACGAGTGTTTCGCGTGAATGTAGAGGCATGTCTGTGTGTGTGTGTGTGTGTGTGTGTGTGTGTGTGTGTGAGTGTGAGTGTGAGTGTGTGTGTGTGTGTGTGTGTGTGTGTGTGTGTGTATGGTTTTGATACATACACTCACTGACAGGTAATGACATGCTAAGGGCTATAGTTACCTGACAGGTGGACTAATGAGAGCTGGATGAGGTGATTTTTTTTTTCTCTCTCTCTCTCTTTCTCTCTCTCTCTCTTCTCTCTCTCTCTCTCTCTCTCTCTCTCTCTCTCTCTCCTCTCTCTCTCTCTCTCTCTCTCTCTCTCTCTCTCTCTCTCTCTCTCTCTCTCTCTCTCCTCTCTCTCTCTCTCTCTCTCTCTCTCTCTCTCTCTCTCTCTCTCTCTCTCTCTCTCCTCTCTCTCTCTCTCTCTCTCTCTCTCTCTCTCTCTCTCTCTCTCTCTCTCTCTCTCTGTTTGAAATGTTTAATATTACGAGTATTTAAATATCTTGCTAAGTATGTGTGACGCAGTTCGACATCGGTGCTTCAACTAATCACTTTTCGTCCGTAAGTTACCGTTGACTGAGCCTACGTTGCCATCCTCTGGAGGTTTAGATTAAAACCTTGAATATCATGAGGAAACCGGTCACCGCCCTTACACTTTGAGCCACGCGGCCTAACACACACCCACACCCACACCCACATCCACACACACAAGCAGGTATAGCCCCACTCCTCACCCCCACCCTTCCACCACACTCCTCAACGTGCACTTGGCGGCAGGTCAAGGCATCTGACCCATTCTCTCTCTCTCTCTTCAAACACACACACACACACACACACACACACACACACACACACACCACACACACACTGCCAAAGCCCACACAACCCCGGCACTCCTTCGAGGTTAATCTTCTTTCTACTGATGCCACGCCTGAGAATAGAAGGGGGGGCAGGGGGTGTAGTTTTGTTTACTCCTACCGCCCCCCCCCAACCCCCTTCTCCAAGGTGCAAAGGAGAAAAGGATTAAAAAAAAGGAAGGTCTGTACTTTGTCTCTGTTCCCCTCTCCCTCCAACCACCAGCCTCCCTCAGACCCTCACTTTCTTCCCCCTTCTTCTCCTTCTCCTACGTAGGTTAACGGGTTCTAATTGTAGTTGTTACGGGAGAAAAAATTATTATTGTCTATTGGCTATCTATAAGAGGTTGATTAAGAGAGAGAGAGAGAGAGAGAGAGAGAGAGAGAGAGAGAGAGAGAGAGAGAGAGAGAGAGAGAGAGAGAGAGAGAGAGAGAGAGAGAGAGAGAGAGAGAGAGAGAGTGTGTCCCCTCACGTGTCTTGGGCTGAGGAGTGCCAAATGTGGGTGTGGAAGTGTCACATCTTGAGTGCCATGATACCACGAGGCGAGGCGTCAGGAGGAGGAGGAGGAGGAGGAGGGGAGGAAAGGATGAGAGGAGAGGGAGAAAGGAGGAGGGCATGCAAACAGTAGTATACGACGGGAAGGGTAAGAAAGGGAGAGAGGGAGAGGGAAAGAACACGGTGCTACTTTTCCATCTAAATAAGCAGTGTTTCCCGTGTCCGAGACTTCCGGGTCGAGTGAGCGTGTCTCTGGCAACAACAATAAAGAGCTGAGCTGAGCGCGTCGCCGATAGGTTAAATTTGGAATATTTTTCTATGTACTGTACCTCTTTCTCTCTATCTTTTACCCCCTTACTCTCTCTCAGCCATCCTTCCCTCTCTCCCGGGGTTGTGTCGCCATGCAGACTGCGCGGAGTTCTCTTTTTTTTATTCCGTGGGGATGTAGACACACTCTTCCTCCTTCTCTCCCTCTCCCCTCCACTTCCTCACTCCTTCCTCTGCCTGGGTACCGCGAGACAACTTAGCCAAAAATGTTTTACTTCCGCCGCAACACCTCGCTCTTCTTGCTCCTCATGGTGGAGCTCTCTCTCTCTCTCTCTCTCTCTCCTCTCCTCTCTCTCTCCTCTCTCTCTCTCTCTCTCTCTAACACAGCAGTCACCGCTACTGTTCCTGCAATACGATTTTATGAATGAAAACGCATTCCATCTATTCAACTGAAGCAGCAGGTCATAATCTCGAGGTTCGTGTTGAGGATGAATGAAGCTTCACATTCTACATGAACACACACAAAGCCGCTGCCACTCCTCAAAGTAATAAACAAGCCTATCATTCAATACACCCATGACATGAGGACGACCAAAAAACATGGTCGCACGTTGCCCACAGACGTCACTAAAGATTGAATACGTATTCCTTGCACGTCATTGAAAGAGGAGATTTAATAAGACATGTAGAATGGAAGAGAGAGAGAGAGAGAGAGAGAGAGAGAGAGAGAGAGAGAGAGAGAGAGAGAGAGAGAGAGAGAGAGAGAGAGAGAGAGAGAGAGAGAATAGAAATTATGGAACATGATGCTGCATGGTTTAACAAAAATAAGTCCGTCATTACTAAGTCAGTGAATACCCAATGGACGCAGAACTGACAATGGCTGTTATCCTCTCATTCCTTCCCACACCCTGGCTTGGTTTCGTGCCTACCTACCAGTCCTGCTGATATACTATAGTCAAGTCTTACTGGTCTGAATAGCGGGTTTGCCTCATGAGTCGTCTGTCTGGACCATAATCTTTCGTCATTGAAGTCATAACAGCGATGTCATAAGCCTCGTCTTTGAGTTTAGTGTGGTGTTGTCAGGTGTCTAGTCTTGTGGAGGTGTGTACTAATGCCTCACTACCAGTAACAAGCACGGGTGGAGGTAGATTTTAATTATACACACAAATAGAAAACTGAATTGTTAAGCGGAATAGAGAGTGAGCTATGGTGTTAAGACACATCACACGAACAGGATAAGTACACGAATAAATCAATAATCGATACAATACAATACAAAACAAGAGTGTTGAGACTACTAACGAGATTAATACCGGTAGAGAATAGACTATCAAACAAGATATATACAACTGCCTAAACATGCAGATCAACAAACGAGCTCAGGGTATAAAATAGGACGAAACAGACACTAGACCGAATACGGGTGATGATGGAACTCTTACAAATGAATATAAAAGGTGCTGAAGGTCAAATGGAAGCTTCAGCATAAACAAAAATGGACAAAAAGAGAATAAATAGTAACAATGAAACAATAATCATGGAAAAGGAAAATCAACACGGAATTAATGCAAATAAACAGAGATGTTAGATAAAAAAGAGAGACAATTGCATGGAGAAGAAAAATTACATAATTAGATCATGAAGGAAAAAAAAATACAACAATTAAAAAAGGAGAGAAAAGAAAGACAAAAGACACAACAAACACGAGATGAAAATACATTATGATGTAACAACAGATAATGCTGTACAAACAACACAGACGAGAATAACAGCTGGAGAGACTGATAACAATATGAATAGAGATAATGATAGAGACACTGTGCCTCTGAGGTCAACTTATGTATAAACACAGTGAGAATTCGATGTGATCAGTCACTATCTGTTGTGTGGGATCACGGAAGGTCAATATCATTACGAAAAGGGAGGGAAAGAGAGAGAAGGAAGGAAGGAAGGGGAAGGAAGATAAGAAAAATATCGAGCGACTGACAGGGAAAGGGTAAGGGAAGGAGGGGAAAGGAGGGCTAAATGGACTAAATTACAAAGGAAGGGATGGGAAAGGTAAGTTAAGTTTGGAAGGGAAGAGAGCGAGAGGTGACCTGAAGCGAGAGGGAAGGGGGGAGAAAGGAGGGGAAGTGAGGGGCATGTGATAAGATAATTAAGAGGGTATTAGAAGAGCAGAGAAGACGGAAGGAGAAATGACGAGGGAGGGGGAAGATTGTGTAGGGCAAGACGCAAGAAAAAGGTAAGGGAGATAAAAATGGATCAGAAGATGGAGGGAGGGAGTTTGAGGAAGGAAGGGCGATGAGGAAAGTAGATAATACAGGAGAGGGAGGGAAGAGAGTGGGAAGAAAGGGGAGAGGTGAGAGGTGAAAAAAAGCGGCATGGAGGGAGACATGGAAGAAAGGAGGTAAAGAGGTGAATTAAAAGGCGTGGGAGAGAAGGGAGGAATGAGTGTGGAGCTATAATAGAAGTGGTGGGAAGAAAGAAGAGGCGAGGGACCAGGAGAAAGAGGAATGAGGGGAGGGAAGGGTAGTGGGGAAGAAGGAGGGAATGTGGGAAAGGAGGGAGGAGGAGATGGGACAGTGATTGCAATAAGGTGTTCCAGGATTAACGTGGGAGAGGAAGAGGGGAAAATAGGGGAGAAGAGGATGGACGGAAGAGGAAGTAGAAAAGAGAGGGAAAGGAGAGGATGAAAGAGGAGACAGGATATACTTTTCAGTCAGTGCATCTGGGAAAGTAGTAGTAGTAGTAATACTATATACTTAATGTAGTATTATAGTATATATATATAGTATTAGTATAGTATTATAGTAGTATAGTATATAGTATTAGCGAGTGTGTATGGTATTTGGTCCGGTTTAGTAATAGATGTGGCAAGCCGGCTAACCTAACCTCACGTGCTCACTGATGGTTACTCTTGCTGTGCGCCGCGGAAACTCAACACCTCCGAATCTCATGAAAACTGTTACAATGATATTTTAGGTCATGCTGAACACGAATCTGGACTTATTTTCATCATTACTATAATATCAAACATTAAAAAAAATATATAGAAAAAAATAAGAGATACAGGAAATACTTTCAATATTCCCGTTACCATCACCTCATATTTATTATTATTATTATTATTATTATAGCTGGTGTACATCAAGGCTACCTGCTTTATTATGCAACATTATATTACACATCATCATCATCATCAGTATGCAAGTAGGCCTCCCACTCCTCCCATAGGCCTCCACCGTCGAGAAAGTGAGGAAAAAAAACAGGTTTATTGTTATTTTCACAGCACAGACAGAATGGAAATTTGTGCATTACATAATTACCTATTATATAAATTAGATTACAGGGCAGCGAAGTTAGGGTTAGGGATATTAAGGGATGATGCAGGTAAGAAATAATCCACGTCTCGTCCTTTGCTTCTGTCGTGATTATCTAAACGATTCTGTTAGGAATTAATAGTTTTTGTAAAGACCACTTCTGGAGGCAGCTTCTTGTACTTTTAGACAAGTTAAAAAAAAACCTGCATACATCTGCGTTACATGGCCTTGCTTGTATGCAAGCAAGGCCATGTAACGCAGTCGTGATGGTGGTGGTGGTGGTGGGAAATCTTCGTATTATCGATCTTGTCTAACTTCCAAAGAATCTTGAATTAGGTTTCCACGTAGTCTTTCCTCCTCTTAGAAATATAGACTAAGAGAAGTTTTGGCCTTTCTTCGTATGAATTGGTCTTCATTAACGTGATTAATTCTCTGGGATGTACTGTGTCTACATTCTCTAATTGTTCGACCTTCTCTTCATGTGACAGAAAACGAGAACAGTGACGTGTGTTCAAGGTGAATTATATTGTGATGGAAAAAAAACACACACGCTCTTTGAATGCTTCGACTTCCTCTTGCACGTAGATTGCTAGGATGAGAGTAAAGGACGAGGACAAGGTGTAGTGTTACTTTCCGAGGATGAGGACGGACACGGAGATAAAGAGGCATGAGAGGCGTAGGAGCAGCGCGAAGGAAAATAAGTGGTTAAAAAAAGGGGA
>JAPQNM010000006.1:17103654-17108654 GCA_029783475.1 Metacarcinus magister
GACTTGACTCTATATGTTTATGTCAAGAAGTATTGAGAAATTTATACTCACGAAAAATTTTCTTTAATTTCTTTGAAGTTTTCTTCCTCTATTGGTTTCACTTACATGTGTTCACTTATTTACGGCAAAGGCATGTGAGAACGACAACAATAAGAGATAGAACAAGAAAAAAAACAAAGAATGGAGCTTGTGAAGGCTATTATTATTATTATTATTATTTTTATTATCATTATCATTATTATAATTATTATTATCATTATTCATCATCTGTGTTGCTATAAATTTCTTATTAACATAATCATGGAGAAAAATTGCGAATAATAATGATAAAAAAAAACGAAAATCAGTGCCAGATCATTCCTCACTCTACTTTCTTACTTCCAAGAGTGTGAAACCGAGGTAGACAAACGAGAAGTGAGGAGACAGGAAGGAAAATCTAGTACAAAGAGGGGATGGAAAAGGGAGAGACCGAGGGGAGAGAAGGGAGGAGGGAGGGGAGAAGAGGGGAAGAAGGTGGGATAGGAAGGGGGTGGAGTACTACAGCCACGTTAGAAGCCACTGCGCGCTATTTTAGATCGATCCTCCCTCCATCTGATTGTTGGTCAGGCGACTCTCTCTCTCTCTCTCTCTCTCTCTCTCTCTCTCTCTCTCTCTCTCTCTCTCTCTTTCTCTCTCAACTACTACTACTACTACTACTACTACTACTACTACTACTACTACTACTACTACTACTGCTACTAAACCATTACTATTACTACAACAACTACTACTACTACTACTACCAACTCTATCATCACCAATGTTATTATTATTATCACTATTATTAGTTGTTGAAGGTAGTTCGTAGTAATAGTAACGTGTGTGTGTGTGTGTGTGTGTGTGTGTGTGTGTGTGTGTGTGTGTGCGCACCTGTAACCCTGTATGACGTCAAGAGCTGGTGTGGACACTCTTCTATTCTTTATTCCTCTTAGAATGTAAAGAAAATAAAAAAATAACCAACAGTAAAACAAAGACAAGGTTACAAAACACACACACACACACACACACACACACACACACACTCTCTCTCTCTCTCTCTCTCTCTCTCTCTCTCTCTCTCTCTCTCTCACTCTCTCTCTCTCTCTCTCTCTCTCTCTCTCTCTCTCTCTCTCTCTCTCTCTCTCTCTCTCTCTCTCTCTCTCTCTCTCTCTCTCTCTCTCTCTCTCTCTCTCTCTCTCTCTTTTGAACTTACAAGTATTCCTTAGCATGTGCACGAAATAATAAGTGTGGATAAGAGAAGGGAAAGGAAAGGGAAGAGAAGGGATTGAAAGGAAAGGGAAGATAAGGGAAGGGAAGGTAAGGCAAGGGATGGGAAGGAACGGGAAGGGAAGGAAAGGGAAGATAAGATAAGGGAAGGAGATGATAATGAGAAACAGATGTGGAAGGTAGGGGAAGGGAGTGATGAAGGAAGACGAAAAGGTATTAATTACTAATGTGTGTCTGTGAAAACTTATTATCATCGAAGAGACGCAAAATAGTCCCTAATGAATGCATGAATGAGTTAATTAAAGCGACAATTGACACGTAGCTATACTGGGAATGGAAGCAACGTATGTGTGTGAGAGAGAGAGAGAGAGAGAGAGAGAGAGAGAGAGAGAGAGAGAGAGAGAGAGAGAGAGAGAGAGAGAGAGAGAGAGAGAGAGAGTGTGTGTGTGTGTGTGTGTTCATATTCATGTCCGTCGTGTATATATACATATGAGTAGTTTGCATGCACAGGCTGAGCGTGTGTATGTGTGTGTGTGTGTGTGTGTGTGTGTGTGTGTGTGTGTGTGTGTGTGTGTGTGTGTGTGTGTGTGTGTGTGTGTGTGTGTGTGTGTGTGTGTGTACACCTGTTTCTTTCGTGGACTAAGAATAGATGTAGAAGAGAGGGATAAAAGAAGAGGATGAATACAAATATAAAAAAACAGGGACGAAAGGAGAGAAAGGGAAGACAGGAAACGAAGGAGATAGAAGAGTGAGGAAAGGAGGGCAAGGGGAGACAGTAAAGGGATAAAGAACAAACAAGATTATGGAGCCAGAACTAAAAGGGGAGAGGGAAGGGAGGAGATAAAGATAGCAGGAAGATCGTGGAGGAAGAAGGGAGGGAGGGAAGGAAGGAGGTTTGCAGTTAAGGCAGGTAGGAGGTGGTGACGCATTGGCAGGTGAGTCAGTAGCACGCAGTGACCTAACTAAGACTCCATCAGGTCACGCTACTACCGCATTGACCTTATGGTTCTGTTCATGTATACGGATCAACGAAACCTTAAAAGAAAAATAAGACAATTAGAAAAAAATAAAAGAAATCCCCAGCTTACCGGAACGTATCATGCAAATTAAATATAGAGTTTAATTGAAGAAACACATGAAGGGACATAAGGTTCACATGTAGACATATTTTAAAACTAAATACATTTTCTTTCTATAAAAGTTTCAGGAAGTAGGTCACAGCAAGGAAATTAATCAACATTCAATTTATTAATATTTCTAAAAAGCAACACGCACCTTCCCTCTGGTGATGCTAGACACAATTAATCTTCCGTGTTGCTGGTCATAGTCCGTGACAGAATTAATGTGTATTAGGCATAGTTCATGACGGGATTATTACCTAAACGATGGTGGTGATGTGTGTGCAGGATAGAATTACTGGTTAACATGAACCGACACCAGTTAAAATATAGTTCAGTTTTCAGGGTAACGCCAGCGAGTATAGATTAAGATGTATTGTTGTGGATTTTGGTGGGAATACAGTCACGCCTCAGTCTTACGGTGTTAGGATTGACTTATGTAAATCATGTGTTTTGTGTGTGTGTGTGTGTGTGTGTGTGTGTGTGTGTGTGTGTGTGTGTGTGTGTGTGTGTGTGTGTGTGTGTGTGTGTGTGTGTGTGTGTGTGTGTGTTTGTGTGTGTGTGTGTGTGTGTGTGTGTGTGTGTGTGTGTGTGTGTGTGTGTGTGTGTGTGTGTGTGTGTGTGTGTGTGTGTGTGTGTGTGTGTGTGTGTACATCAGATAATCTCAAAGTAGAAACAAAACAAAACATTATTTCAACATTTCGTCTGTTACTAAAGCATTGGAAAGTTTCGTGTGACCTCAAACAAACACACACACACACACACACACACACACACACACACACACACACACACACACACACACACACACACACACACACACACACACACACACACACACCATTACTATTACATTATAATCCCCTAATCAATAATTTCTTCCACTATACACAATTAAACATAAAATATATCCATACATACAACTACACATAACAATACTAACACATTGTACACTCCTAATCGATTTTTCATCTTCCTTTCCCTGGTGCTGGCTCTACAGGTGCTTCGTCCGCCCCTGTCTGAAGCTTACACAACAGGAAAACAGATAGCACGTCTTGCAACCTACATCTTGAAACAGAGTAGAGTCAAACAAATTCGACTGATTATTTTGCTTCCTCTTATTTGTTAGTGTTGTTTCTCTTGTTATCGCTTCCTGCAACGCCACTGCACGTGACATCCTACACATTCATCCCTATGCTGCTTTGTCTAACTAATGCAAGTTAACTATAACAGTATATTCACTCTATCACCCTCACTGGTAAATTCTGAAACAGTCTACCTTCCTCGGTTTTTCCACCTTCCTGGGTTTCCTGAGACGGAAGGTGTGATAATTTACTATAACATTTCACTACTATCAGCCAGTATCCATTAGTTATATAATAAAACAGAAGTAATAAACAAAACTGCATCAAGAAGGATATGTGAGGTTATATAACAGATAAGCTGATGAAATGTCCCCATAAGCACTCATAAGTACACAACCTTATACTATGTGAAAGAGATGATGTAACATGATGTAACAAATATATACTGTAAGAGAAAGAATAGAAAAAAGCCAATGAGAGGATTAAAATTTGAAAGGAGAAAATGCATGTACAAGAATTAATAGACTGTTCTTTCATGGCCATCCTCTAGCGATGCTCTTAGGAACGAGCGACAGATATAAATAGATAGATGGATATATAGATAGATAGATATACTGTATATACGTGCAATTATAGCTAACGAAAGTTTAGAAATATTTGCATGTATTCAGCAACATGTTCCTCTTAATCAAGCCCCCTTCCAATACTTTCAGTTTTTCGCAAAGTTATTTTTGTTCAAGAGCTATGTGATTTTTTTTTAGAGAATATATATATATATATATATATATATATATATATATATATATATATATATATATATATATTCTCTCTCTTTCATGAGAGAGAGAGAGAGAGAGAGAGAGAGAGGAGAGAGAGAGAGAGAGAGAGAGAGAGAGAGAGAGGAGAGAGAGAGAGAGAGAGAGAGAGAGGAGAGAGAGAGAGAGAGAGAGAGAGAGAGAGAGAGAGAGAGAGAGAGAGAGAGAGAGATAGAGATACGTGCATCCGGAATGTAGATAAATAAAGATAATTTTATACAATATACTAACATCAGGCACGATTTGTGTTCCTACCACCACCACACATGTCTTCAGTACCACCGCACTTGTCCTCACCCCCACCACCACACCTATCTTCAGTACAACCACACTTGTCACCACCACCACCACACCTGTCTTCAGTACAACCACACTTGTCTTCACCACCACCACCACCACACCTATCTTCAGTACAACCACACTTGTCACCACCACCACCACACCTGTCTTCAGTACAACCACACTTGTCTTCACCACCACCACCACCACACCTGTCCACTCCTCATCTTCCGTAACACTTCCAGAATCATGACAGAAAGACACTCCAATACATTAACATAAAATTGACAATCTATCACAGCCAGTATCAACCTAACCTTTATTCTCGACCTAGACCTTGCACGGAAAGAAACACATTAAGCTTGAATCAATAGCACATATCTTTCTACGACGTTCCGAAGCATCGTTAATTAAATATGGACTTTATACCCTAACGACAGACACGCTATGCACCTCAC
>JAPQNM010000006.1:17113654-17151154 GCA_029783475.1 Metacarcinus magister
GACGCTCTGCTTTATGGAGTTCTCCTTGTTGTAGGTTCTTTACGTTCGGTGCACAATTCTGTTGGAATTACGTACGTACTTGTCATTATATTTTGAGCTTTGTCCATTGTTGATTAGATGCATTTTTTTTTTAGCTTCCATTAAAATTAATTATGGTTTATGCAAAATAATTAATATCTTATTTTTTTTTATCGGGCATGAAAATAAGTCATTTACACTTGGTGTACAAAATAAATGGAAAGAAGAATATACAGCCTTATAAAAATCAGAGCGAAGAAACTGCTACAATTAGTTTATGACGGCGCCTGGGAACCTCACATATTGTGTATTTGCTTGTGTGCATATGATGCGTGTACGTCTTACGGATGTGTACGTATAAACAGAATTGTAATAGCATCTATAGCACCACCACCATCACCACCATGCCCCTCGAGGCTCTGCCCACCACACCAGTGGCCAGGCTTCTGTCACCCGCCACTTGCGGCTCTCAGAGCCATGATCCGGCTCTTATCGTTCATCTGGAAGAGCCGGCTCATAGAGGCGGCTCGTTCACAAACGACATATCACTACTGAGGACAGAAGTAAGCCCCCCGCTAACGACCTCAAGGTATCATTAAACCTGTAGGGGCGAGTCACCTCACACTCAGGCGCACGACAGGCGGGTGAGTCACACACATATTTCATAGAATGTGGAAGGCAGTCATGCCTATAATTCATCTCATTTATAAGGTACTATGTGTGTCATTGTTTTTTGCTATTTGCTTAAAGTGTCTTAATGGTAAAACGATATATATATATATATATATATATATATATATATATATATATATATATATATATATATATATATATATATATATATATCCATTAGTAACTCAACAAGTTAAATTTTCATATGCTAAACACTTCCAGAATGTCTCATCTTAAGTCATTAAATTGTAGGGAAACAAGGTATACTGTACGTACGTTGGTGCATGTTTTAATATGTGATTCATCATCATGTTCCACTCAATATGAGCCCGTATAGCTCAGTCGGTAGAGCATTAGGCTTTTAACCTAAGGGTCCAGGGTTCGAGTCCCTGTTCGGGCTAACACTTTTAAGGCGATGTAGGAAAGGTTTTTACGGTCAGTAGTCAGGATAGAACAAGAAGTAACGGATACAAACTGGAAAAATATAGATTTAGAAAAGATATGCAGTAATTGGTTTATAAATAGGGTGGTGGATGATTGGAACAAACTCAGCAGGTAGTTAATGCACAAACGATAGGGACTTTAAAAGAAGACTAGACGGCTTTATGGATGGGGATGAGAGGTGGATGTAGGTAATAAGGGAGTATTGGAGTAACAGGAACTATCCCGTGTAGCTTCCTTATATTCTTATGTTGTAAGACTATCATATATAATAAGTAATTACACCCTTAGACAAGACAGTATCCAAGGGCCCAATGAACCAGATGTGATTCTACCTCACCTTCCAGGAGGTAATCCCTAGGGGATGTATGACCTTATTAACTCTTCCCGCAAGGCAACTCCCCCCCTCCCCCCACTGTTTGGTAGCTCAGTGGCCTGTCACTCGGTAGGCTCGGGTTCGCGCCTATCTCAAGGTGCAAAGTTTTCACTGATGACCAAGCAGTTACTGTCCTCCTTAAGCAAGAGGATAGGGTGTGTGAAAGATGACAACCTTACCCATAGATCGAGCTATAATGAACTCTAAGTTCTCTCCGGGAGGGTAATGGCTGGCGATCACGAATTCAGCGCGTGATCGTCAAGACCATGGTGGTAGCCAAGACAGAAGCGCCTGTTTCTGTATGATGATGTGCATCTGTTGAATTATCACTCTTCAGCTCCATCCCATTCACTCAACCTCTATCCCATTTAGAGACCAAAACACCTATATGTTATTTTGGGTGTTGTGCGAACCTCACTTGAGCCTAATGAGACCAAGCACGTGCTGCAGATTAAAAGATGAGGAATGTCCTATGACCTAACCTTCCTCCAACAAGGTGTTCCCTTACTATGGTGGAAGGGAGGTGTGCAACTTAGCATTTAAGGTGACTCATCGTTTTATCCATCAATCACATATTTCACAAGTGTTTAACCTACACCAGTAGGCTTTAAAGAGATTATTAATGCCTACATATTTACAAGATTGTTTCTATTCTCAAAAAGCATTAGCTGACAACTAAGGTAGATATTCATTCACATAATATCTGTGATGTGAAAATATAAATAAAGCTCTAGGGAAGCTGAATGCATCCTTAGAACAATTATATGAAAAACTCCAGAAGAGAAACATTCATCAACTATATCATATAAGATGAAAATTCTCCAAAATTTTTCTTTCAGTGCAATATCACGTGTATGCTGTCTTTACTGTTGTATGGCATTCAGGTACCATTCCTCCTCACTGGAAAAGGACTTCAAGTCTCCTGGCCCAAGACTAAGGTTCAGGTGTTTGGAGGCTTGCTAGGTGAAACAGTAGTCTATTCATGAGTGTGGCAAGGATACTGATATTGCTTGGTTTGCTTGGTTTTTTGTTTAGAGGACTATGCCTCACAGTCATGGCGGACCACCACTGCCCAACTGTGGTGCCCGACCACAGCAGTTCCTCCCAGTAAACAGCTTAAGCATCACGGGCCCAGGCAGGGACTCAATCTGCTGACCAAGCGAATGCAAGGCCAGCGCGCTACCACTGTACTAGCCAGGAGGCTAGTACAGTGGTAGCTTGATATCTTGGACAACTTCACATACCTTGGTAGCGTGGTCCATAACAATGGTGGGTCACGTAAAGAAATCCTACAGCGGCTCGGCCTGGCCCATGGTGTTATGGACTCGCTCAGCACGAGTATCTGGCATTGTTGGTACCTATGCAGACAGATAAAGATTCGGATCTTTAAATCACTGGTGATCCCTGTCTTACTGTAGGATTGTGAGACATGGACACTGAACACCAACCTAAAGAGGCAAATTGATGCCTTTGGCAATAAATGTCTTCGCAAAATCATGGGGTATCGCTGGAATGACTGTGTCAAATCAGCGATTGCTCCGTGAGACTGAATCAAGGCCTATTACCAGCATAGTGGCCATGTGGCACTTTACCCAGATGCTGATCCTGCTTGTCGGGTTGTCTCTGAAAGGGATAAACTGGAGTGGAGGAGGCCAAGGGGGCACCCACAAAGTTCGTGGCTGGAGCAAGTCGATGCTTCCTGCTGGGAATTACTTGGTATGGGAAAGGGGCCTGCTTGGAGACTTGCCGGGGTTGGCATCGAAGGGTGGATGAGGCGAAGCTCCCCTCGGTGTATGTCCCCAATGAATGATTGATTCATTGATTCCAATTAAAAATTATACTAGATTGCAATTATATTTAAGTGGCATCTAATTAATCAGCCCTAAGTTTCCTTTTCTTTCAGAACCTCAATTGCCTCGGCTACCTCTTAATCAGACTGTGTGGCAAGAGGAACATATCACTAGAAAATAATTACTACAAGATCATAACAACTAGTTTGTAAGACTACTGCCAATTTCTACAATACACTACACATTTCTACAGTTTATATTACTATAGCTGTTAAAGTCTGGCATTTATAAAGTGCTCTGACAAAGTTTAATAAATCATAACATCATATGCATTTACATCTTTTCATCTGAAGCATTAAGGTTATTCATTGTGTTCCAAAGCTTTTTATCTCATATTTTTTAGAGACAATAGAATACAAACTAAAACTTTTCACCCCTATGCAAGAAATTTCAAGCAAACACCATGAAAAGAAATTATTATAAATTATTATTTTTATTTATTCATATATTTACATACCATAACTTTATACAGTCTAGACAACAGTACCCTTGTATGTATTGAGAAACCTTTGAAATATTATCTACATACATATAATGAATTTTCATAAGAGATGGACTTAACATTTCTTAAATTTTGCAAGATGTATATGAACTGAACAGTTAATAAAACAAAAAAAATAATGTTAAGAGAACAATTAGCCCTTTAGTGATACACAAACCTACGACATACCACTAAAAATGCTTGCTCTTCACTGCTTCAGGTGACACCAGTGATGCAGAGTTAACGGGCAGGTATCCAGTCTTCCAGCACCTCACTGTATTTCTTCCTCTCTGAAAAAAGGTGAAAGGCATAAAAAAATATGTTCCACAACAGAGGCCCCAACAGACTTCCTTGTGGAACACCAGCTGTTATGGGATGGCTTTTTGACTCTTCTCCCTGCTGGACGAGTTAAAGGCTTCTACTACATAGATAATTTCTTAGTAAGTCTAGAAGTTCCCCCTCAATACTAAGAGATTGTAGCCTAGCGAGAAGTTCATTATGCCTCACGGAGTCAAAAGCCCCAGCAATGTCAAGGGTCACTAGCCTGGTCTCATCGGAGGCGTTTAGAGACTGCTGCCATTTACTTGTAAGTAAGAGAAGCAGGTTCGAGGAAGATTTCCCAGCTTGGAAGTCAAATTGTCTGCTGGAGAGAAGGTGGTGTTCCTCCATGAGAGTTTTGATGCTGGACGGTAGTTTTTTGCAATAGTTTTTGTTCCTCTTTTATGCACAGGTACTACTCTGGCACTTTTCCAGGACTGAGTGATCTCTTTGAGCTCCTGCCTCAGCCCCTCCCAGTCAGCATCCTTCTACAGCCATATGATCCTTCATGTGTTGGTCTCATGAGGCAATGCCATGTTAAAAATAGTAAGAACTGTATTGTGGTCGGCTGAACCTATGGGACTTAAGTGATTCGCAGCTTGACAATAAATTTGGGAAGTTTGAAGAGACTGAGTCTAAAAAGGATCCTGAAACATGAGTCAGGAAGTCAACAGGATTATAAAGATTATAGACTAAAAGTAGCTCATCAAAAGCCCTCTGTATGAGATAGGATAGTGATTAAGGTCTCTCTCTCTCTCTCTCTTACCAATGGGAGGGAAGTCCTCAGGGTGACTCAGGATATAGTGGTAGTAGATGTTGTCCTTCTGTGCTGCCGTCCTTTTTAACCAGTTGTCTGCCTGAATACCCAACACTAGCCCCAAGCTGCCACCGATGATGTGACGCTGAATACCTGCAGATTAGTATTCTCTTTAGTTATATAGTAAATGTGTAATAAGGAAGTAATAATTATACAATACATGCCTTGCAATCATGGTAGAAGTGGAAGGCTAGGAATCTTACCCTCCTGTATATGTGATTGAGTGTGTGTATCGAGTGCTTCCTCTAGAAAAACAAGTGCTTACTGTAGGTTGAGGATAAACCATCTTGTTTGGACCCTAGAGTCTATGCAATTCTCTCTCTCTCTCTGACAAGATTTTATTCACTATTAGGTATATAAAATAAGGTTAGAAGGAAGCAGTTTGCATACATCCAGCTATATTATTTTAGCTATTTGCACGACGGTCATGCGAATAGACTTTTCTCATTGTGTATAATATCATTGGCCTCTGTGAATATTCTATTGACTCCCAATCCCTAATGAACCCACAGAGCTGATATCAAATTGCAGGTAGCTGAGTAAAACAAAGTAATGGATGACGAGTTTGAGACAGAATGCATTTACTGCGCTCAGGTTAGGTTAGGTTTGGAAAGGTTATTTAATCTTTTATAAATACAAAAATGTACAATCTGGAGGGGGTTGTTGGCTAGCCAGTGATGGGGGGGGGGGCTTAGGTTAGATTAGGAAAAGTTAATTTAATTTTCAGGTTTTTAGGTATGGAAAGATATATTCAATACTACACAATGCAGCGCAATTTAATATCAGCAGTGTGGGTTAAGTAGGGATCGGCAGTCATTAAAATATTCACAGATGTGTTCAGGACATTAAGTTTAACATGTAGACAACATTTGAGTGAGGTCAGCGTGGAAACCTTGTTCTTACGATTTACTTATTCTATTTCCCCTCCTCAAGTACTAGAGAGGCAGCCTTTCTCTCTACCCTCTATAAAAAGGCAGACAATACCCACCACTGAAGGCCGGCCTCCTGCCAGCCATATTCATGAAGGCAACAGTAAGCACACCCATGGAGCCCATCACAGCAGGGTACCACATTTTCCGGATGGGGCCCAGATCCGGTATAGGGGCATCTGGACTAAAGTAATCAGCGGGGTTAATCTCAGTCCTATCGTCCTTCTCCATGGCTGGCTGCTGGTGTTGGTGGTCTGCCTGAAGCCTACGGAAACAAAGTATTTATTTGTCAATGGGTGCAAATCATAATATGTTACTATTAAACGATATAATATTGTATAAATATATATGTTTTGTAAATATATTGAGTCATGTACGTATGCACTACCTACTACTACAAAATATGAGTAGGCAGGTATACCGTATATCTACCGCTACACTAGAGACTCTTTCCTATGGGGATTTCTAGCTTACGTTAATATAATTTAAGTTGTTTCCTGAAGTGCATACCGACACATTATTAGGTAAGCTATGTCACAGGTTTTTAGTACATACATTTGCTTATATATTGGTAGACTGTGGTACATAATTTGATTAATGCGTGTGACTCATTCCTGTACTGGACATGATTATCTTTTCTTACAGCTGCACATATCTCTATATATTCTAGCAGGTGTTGCCTTGAAGTAACCAATAGAACGACAAAGGCGAGTAGAAGTAAAAAATAGAATAATTACAGTAAGGTTGAGGAAATTGTAATCAGCTAGTATTATATCGTATAGTAAGTCGTATTTCATAGATAAGAGACAATTAAAAGGTAGAGGATTACTAATAGCCTGTCATTATTGTTTATATTAAAGTGTGAAACATTAGTTGCAAATTTGATCGATTTGTGGGAAAAAACAATCAAAATTAGTTGCAAGGTATGATTGATTAACACATGTTCCATCTTTCCAGACTATGGCTTTTTTGGGGAAGCTGTTTAAGACCTTCTTAGGGTCAGAAGGACCATCAGGGAACTGTGTGTGTGAAGTAGGAATATCAAAGTTTGCTAGATTACAGGTAAGTTGCAGACCTATTCTCTATTGATACAAGCTGTTGGTTGTTTTGTCATGTGATACTTATCTAAACTGAAACTAATATTTATTGATATGCATAATATTGATTAATGTACTCTTGTAACTCATTTCTTCTAACCTCAATAACGCAATTTAAACTAGAATTTAACATTGTATAAAAGGTGTTTATTCATCCCACAGTTGCTGCCATTGAGACAGGATTATAGGATTAGAGAAGGATTACTTTTCATGTTTTGTACAGTTTAACAGTTAATATGGTTATTATTTATGTGTGAGGCAAAAGTTGATTGTATATGTCATGTGTCACTTCATTGAATTGTTACTGAATGTGTGGAATACTATGTGTAATGGCACCTGAGTAAAAGTGAATGCAGGAATCATGTAGTATAATGTAAAAGAAATTTGATGCATAACTAAAGAAACGTATGATTGATTTTGAAACATTTGATCAAACCCATGAAACGTCCCTACTATTGGCATTAAAAAAAAAAAATAAATAAATAAAAATTGCAGATATCTACATCAGGATATATGATTATGTATCCAGAGTCTGAACTGCATGTGATCAGGTTTATGAATTATCTAACATTTTTTTTGGTATCCCTAACTACATGAATACTATTAGCTCCTGTTTTCCATTTCCTAAACCTAGACGGCAGCTTTCCCCCTTCATATTCAGATAAGGTTGGTGACCACAGTGGCTTTTTTCCAGGTCCTGAGCCGGGAGGATTGTCTGGTTCTCTATGGGCCAACAGACGCTAATCAGTATGAGCTGCTTCTACACCAGACAGTCCAGAACTCACTTTCAAAGGCCTACAGGTAAGTTTGTGCCCGTGACTACAATAATTTCAAGTCAAAGTAGAATCTTCCCATTAATTTGCTATGGACATAACATTGCGTGGTATCATTGTATGGCAGTGTTAGCATTAACATTAATTAATAGTGAATACATTTGTGGTTATATGTATTTATATCTGTTTCAGCTTGACTGGGCCCGTGAATGTTAACAATTTTACAGGCCCCCTAAAATATATGTATCTTTTTCCTTCCAATTAGCCTCAGCATGTACACATTTCTACATACTGTACAAACATCAGATTATATACACATACACCTCATACATATTTAAATTCATACATATCTGATCATATACGCATGCACCTTCACACATATCTCTCTCTCTCTCTCTCTCTCTCTCTCTCTCTCTCTCTCTCTCTCTCTCTCTCTCTCTCTCTCTCTCTCTCTCTCTCTTCTCTTCTCAGACGTTAGAAAGGCACCTAACGCTGATTTTTTCCCTTGTATACCTTTGTACCATAGCCCACCTCATGCAAGTATAATGTGGTAGCAGTATCTCTATGTATATCATGACCTGAGGCTAGTCACCAGTATTTTTGGGGGCAATTTGACACATCACATTATAGGTGTATTATTCAATCATTCATTATGGTTTCAACACATCTTCAATAAGAAAAAACAAGAATTATTGCTTAGATGGTTTAAGGTCATGTGCTATGACAAAAATTATTTTCATCTCATCCCAAACCACTATGAACAGGTGCAGAGTTATCATCTACCGTAACCGTAACCTTCACAAGAAATTAATACATAAGGCAATTGTGCAACGCTATGATATTAATGAGACTTTTTATTCTCCGTCAGCCTATTCCGAGTGGTAGACCAGGGTGATGCAGAGGTCCGTTTTATGATCTTGAGGGAGGTGCTTCCACTCTTGGTACGACACATGCCCTATGAAATCATCAACCAGCAAGGCCTCCAAGTAGTGTGTGACCTGGTGCGGGATCATCAGACCTGGACTGTGGCTCACGTTGCAGCATACCTTGGTTATGCTCGGCTGTTCCAGCAGCCTGAAGTGGTCAGGTATTTCATTTGTTGCCTCTTTGTATTTAGTTATTATTGTATTTACCTAGTTGTAGTATATAGTGCCTGAGCTACAGTTCTTACCTATATTTGTTCTGTCTTTCCTTGAGTTGTTCTATATTTCTTGCCATTATCACCTCTTAGGAGAGAGAGAGAGAGAGAGAGAGAGAGAGAGAGAGAGAGAGAGAGAGAGAGAGAGAGAGAGAGAGAGAGAGAGAGAGAGAGAGAGAGAGAGAGAGAGAGATGAATTCCTTATGTTGAATGAAGTAAAGATGATTTTTGTCCTTATAAGTGAGTTAGGCTACATAAGAATTTTAATTAATTTTTATGTAGTTTTTATCAGATGCAACTCCATATGAAATGCATGAAATATGGCTTCTGGTTAAAAGAAACATTTATATAAGAAAGTCATAAGTGTTATAGTAGAGCACCAGTGTACTTTTATCTTGTGTATTTGTATTGATTCTCTCCCTCGTGTCCCTTAGACAAGCTGACATGGCTGACATAGAGATGAAGGAGACTCCACTTCACCTGGCAATAAAGAGAGAACACATTGAGGTCATCCAAGTCCTGATGGCAAAGAATGTCAGCATTGAAAGTTTAGATGTGAAAGGAAACTCGGTGTTCCACATAGCAGCAACCTCGAGTGAAGCCATAATCAAGGTAAACTTTGCTCGGGAACACATGTAATAAGATTGAATCAGAGTTGGTTATATCAGCGTCAAAAAGGTTCAAGCAAAGTGTTGTCATCTCCCTGCATTCACTGCTGATTGCATGATGGGGAACATGTGGTACAACTGGAGAGAAGGAGGGATATTCTGATGCAAATTTGCTTCTTTGTTAATGCTACAATAGTTTCAGAGGTCATTTTCATAATTCTTTTCTGTCATTATTGTTATGCATGTCCCATATTTCCTCAAACATTCCTATGTCTTATCCATCCATTTTTTCTACATAGTTTTAGTTACGTCTCTGAGTGTGACTACAGCAGAAAAAACTTCAGCCGTGTTTTTACATGTATGGTACACACTCTTGGTTTCATACAGTCCTCCATATGTTCATATTTCATTTTTCTCACAGCTGGTCACCAAGAAAACATCCCGGGTACTTAACACTCCCAATGAGGCTGGTAAAACTCCACTACATTTGGCCTGTGAGGGAGACAAACCTGAATGTGTGAAGGCTTTACTTTGTGCTGGTGCTGATGTCAATGTTGCTGCCACGCATGACTCCACACTTCCCATCCACAGTGCCATGGCCGCCAACAGCACTCTATGCGCCAAAGAAATCATCAATATGTACCCGAACCAGCTTAATGTCACGGTAAAGACCATATTCCTCCTGTTTCTCTATTCATCCCTCCTGTCCACCTTTTCCTCCCAGTGCCTTCCTATCAGATAGCTCACTTCTACCAGGAGGCCGGGTGGCTCTGGTACAGTGCTCAGCTCATGACCTAAAGGTTGTGAGTTCCATCCTGGCTCATGACAACTTCTTGGTGAGAGGAGTAGCACTCTCTCATTAACCCTAGTAGAACTATATGGCCTATAGATGCCTAGTACGGGGGGAATATTTAATTTTAATCATCTCATTTAACCTCTTGACTGATTAAATAATTAAGTAAATGTATTCTATGTATTTTCAGGATATGAAGCATGGTGGAACTCCTCTACATTGGGCCACATCCAAAGAAATCATCAATGCAATGGTGGAGCTTGGCTGTATTGTCAATGCACGCAATTTTCATGGACTCACTGCCCTACACAAGATGGTGAGTGCAAACCTTAAAGGAATACTATGCATAGCAATTACAGGAAGTTGTGAAATGTATTTGAAGAAGACAGATTGTAGCACTTAAGTGTAGGGTTGAATGTCAATTTTAGTGGCAGAGACTGAGGTACTTCTACTCTATTGAGTGCCCATCTAGTTAAAAATATTTTGGTGCATATTGGATACTTTTACTTGTTACAAAACCTTTTTTAAAAGGCTTATATGATACCCTTGCTTCTTTTCTAATCACAGGTTGAGAAGAACAAACTGCCGTGTGCGATAGCCTTGCTGAGCTGGGGTGCAGAGGTCAATGTTCTAGATGACAATGGGAACACACCACTCCACCTTACCACTTCGCCTGTCATGGTTCAGACTCTTCTTGTTTTTGGTGCAAACACGTCCCTCACCAATAAGGAAGTAAGGCAGTAGTCATCATCAGTGTTATTGTTTTGAAAGACAGGTTCCATGCTTCCATAAGTCAACCTTAAACATTGTAACAATGTATTGATCACTGTTGAAATCGAACTCTTAGAAACTTTTTTCATAAATCTTTTTTGTCAGGTTTTTTTTTTTTTTTAAATGACCCTGTTCTTGCAGTATTTAATGAGCTGTTAAATGTTGCAATTTTGGTATCAGAGTTCTTTCATGCTTTGCAGGGATCAACAGTGCGCCACATCGTGACAACTAGCAATTATAAGGAGAAAAACACAATGTTATATCTGATGCATGCAGTGGGTGCCCCTCGCTGCCATATGAGACTTGCTAACTGCACGGATGGCTGCTCCCCTACTGGCTCTTTCGATGGTGTGCCAACAGATTGCTTCACTGTCTCCCGTGCTAGGATGACCTATGATGATTTCTTAGATTCCTCCCTCCTGGAGAGAGCTATCTCAAATCTGGAGTCACCTGTAGGGTGAGTTTGAATGCAACATTTACTTAACTTTTTAGGAAACTGTAGACCAAATTGAAAACAAATTAAAATTTGTATTCTTTTTATTTTTACATCTGATGAACACCTCTTACAGTAGTCTCTACTTACTCCTATTCATACACCTCATCCTTGCACAATTAAGTCTCTCGTCTCTCTTTCATTTAACATCATTTTGTTATATCATTGATAAGAATAATACGCAAGAGCACATGAGGCCACTTACGTTATAGAAGTGATAGGTAATGTGGGCGTCAATTGTTTATACCATGAAATTGAAAGCACCTTGATATTTTCCAGGTTTGAAGGGGTGGGTGCCGTCAAGAAGAAAGGGCGGGTCTTGTGCCTGGATGGTGGTGGTATCAAGGGCCTTATCCTCATTCAGCTCCTCAGTGCTCTGCAGGAGGCAGCTGGGAGGCCTATCTTACACCTGTTTGATTGGATTTCTGGCACCAGCACTGGTGGCATCCTTGCCCTGGCAATGGCAATGGGTAAGCAGTGTACTGAATTATTGGCTATTTATCAGAATATGAATTTTCTATTAAGGATTTCATTAACCTGAGCTCTACTTCCTTTCCAGGTAAGGATGTACGCTACATGCAAGGTCTGTACTTCAGGCTGAAGGATTCAGTGTTCTTGGGGCGACGGCCATATGACGAGAAGCCTCTGGAGGAGATCTTGAAAAAGGAGTTTGGAGAAGAGACGGTCATGTCAGACATCAAACAAGTCAGGTATGCTACTTTTAGTGGTGGGTCAGGATACAATGGGGTTTTATCATTAGTAGACAATAGCCATGTAATAGATGTGGATTATTTGTGCATGTATTGAAATGGATGTTCATTGGAAATTCTAACAAGTTGAATATAGATCATAATGGATTTGTTCTTCATCCCTATGATCAGAATTCTGATGTTGCAGAGTAGTTGTGACTGGAGTGTTGGCTGACAGGTCTCCAGCAGACTTGCACCTCTTTCGAAATTATGTCAGTGGAGAAGAGATGTTTGGAAATAAGTCAGGAGGCACTTTTCCTGCCACCAAGGCTCCACATAACCAATTGGTGTGGAAGGCTGCCAGGGCCTCAGGGGCAGCCCCATCCTACTTCAGGTGGGTGCTGCCAGTGAGGGATTGGTCGGGGGGGTGGGGGTGGGAGTAAAAAGAGAGAGAGAGAGAGAGTGAGAGTGAGTTATTTATTGTCTGTAAATTTTGATTGAATTAAAGTAAGTTTTATTTCATAAACATTCATGAATCTCCAAAAATATTTCGGAACATTCATATAGATTTTGATAGATGGCATTCCTCATAAAAGCAAAGGAGGTGGATAGGGAGATAAAATGTTTCATATCTATTATATACTACATTCCTGCATTCTTTAAGTCTAGTTTTGGCTTTCTGTAGAGCCTTTGGACGATTTATTGATGGCGGACTGATTTCCAACAACCCGACATTGGATATACTGACGGAAATCTTTGAGTACAACACCACTATGCAGGCCCTTGGGAAAGAATGTGAACCAGCGCAGCCAACCATGATAGTTTCACTTGGAACGGGCCGTCCACCAGTGACCCGAGTGAGTCCTACAGAAAGTGGTATCAATGGAAACATCTGTAATGTTTTTGTTGGGGCAGTACTGCCAATAGACACCTCTGTATCATTCACATTTTTACTCAGTGTATTTGAAAACTCTACCCGTTTCTTGGCTGAATTAATCTGGATATGGGAGGGATTATTGTATGATGGAAAGTTGTAGAAGGATTAATACATTTATGGAGGAAAATGACAGATTATTATAGGTGTGAAGTTGCCTTGTGTAGACTGGCAGGCTTTTTTCAACCCCCTTTCAATTATAAGCTAAATTCCATGACTAGAATGTTTATTATTATCAAGACATACTCACCAACTCATCAGTAACATGTAAGCACAATGTCTGTAGCATGAGTGTACCATTTCATACCAATACATTTTTGTATCTTTTGCAGACTCTTTATCCAATCACAGTAAACAAAAGATTTCTGTTTGTAGGTTGATGCTATTGACTGCTTCAAGCCAGAGAGTATGTGGAGCACAGTGCAGATGGCCTTTGGGCTTTCCAATATTGCCAAGATGCTCATCGACCAGGTAAGCTCCTCAATTTCAGTATTTTTTGTATGGTCTTTTCAAGTTATTTTCTATTTATTTGTATATTTATTCAATAGTACAGCATGAAACTAAAACTTTATAGTGACGACCTACAAGGATATAGATGAAGGTAAGTGTGTTGTGCTGAGTGTGTTAGATGGGCTGACGGGCTGACAGGCTGACGGCAGCACCAGGGATGTACACCTTTTTCCTTCCTTTCTAAGTCTATTTGAGGGAAGGAGGAGCCATAACACATTATTCTTCACCATGTATAGTAGAAGGATAGAGAAAACAGTGCCTATAAAGCGTAATAACTTTATATAACGTAGCATAACAGGTCCGGATGGCGGATGTGATAAAAGCGGAAGAGGTCACAAAAAGAAGAAGAAGAGTAAGGTGGCGGACGTGTGAGGTGGAAGTGTTCGATGACGTATATATAATTCCAAAATATTTTATTTTGTTATACACAGAAAAGCAGGGGGGCGTCTTCTTATATAACCCCCACACCCCTTCCCTTAGCTACGTCACTGAATTTAGCCATTAGACTTGAGCCTGTATCATGGCATCCCCCTCAAGCTGTCACCCGGGGCAGACTGCTCCCCTCCTTACTACGCCACTGTCATGGAGTTTTAATTTTTTCTCCAGGCAACGATGGCTGACAATCGTACAGTGGACAGAGCACGTGCCTGGTGTTCTACGTGTGGTATAGTGTACCAGCGACTGTCTCCGCAGCTCTCCCTCGATGTGCAACTAGATGAGAGACAAGATGAGATTATAATCAATGCATTGTGGGAGACTATGGTGTATATCCGTAGCAAGAAGTATGAAATCAACCGCTTGGGTCAATTGTTGGCTCTTGGTTGCCATTAAGCTTAGGAAGGAAGGTTAGTTTAAGTTTAATAGTATTTGTGCTAGACAAATATTAAATTTACTCATTTTTAGGTGGTGATAAAATAGTGTAATGGATTCTATGGACTCCAATAGGGACCATGTGTATATGAGTCAGTCAGATACTACTACTCATTATGTTTTCCTCATACTAGTCACTTATTTTTGTAATACCTTTAACATTTTTCTACTTTACCTCTTCTTTTTTGTAAACATTTCATAAAACTCTTTGAATCCTATCCCAATAAAATTGATGTTAAAGTACAGACCTCAGGTATCGTGCAAGAATCATCATTATAACAGAGTTTCCTCAGAAAATCTGAAATTAAATTCCCTGACGGTTATGACCGCAGGAAAACTTTTCATGACAAATAAAAAAAAAAAATTACATTAAATTAAAAAATACTGATGAGTATTTATGAAAATGGTCTTGTGGTTATATAATGTCATAAAAAGTCAATGAAAGGTATTTGTAATACCATTTTACTTTTCACACCAAAGATCATCACTTACAAAAAATAAATAAACATAATAATGTTAAATAAAACTTTCCTCCATTCCTCCTCAGTATCTATCATGTCCTTAACCTGTGGCACCGGTAGTCTTAATGGAGGGGTTAAGTTTTTTAAGTGACACCTAGTTTCTTGAGAAGCTCATGTTGCCCGCGGAAGCTCCTCGTGCATATAACTTTGCAATCCCATCGAGAATAGTGTTATGGTAGCATTTAGGTGATCTTTAGCCACTCGGCGGTTTTACCCAAGAAAAGTGGCCAGCCCGTGCCAGGATTTGAACTCAGTACCCTGAGCTTGTCTGCCGGACCGCTAGCCACTAGGCCACTGTCTCCCCGTTATGGAAGTAAAAAAAGAAAGTTAGTTTCTCTTGACACAAAAAAACTCTGACCCAGAGTAAAATAAAAGTCTCTTGACTTTCCATTGACTGTAGGAAACCTGTTCAACCAAGATTCTTGCTTTAGATAACTTAGTTTATTTGCTTTTGTCCAAATATATATATATATATATATATATATATATATATATATATATATATATATATATATATATTTATTTATATATTTAAAGTATACTGTTGATTATATGAAAAAAATATATTATTGTTACTGTTGGTTGAAATAAAAGCATACTTGAAATACTTATTTTTAAAGTAGGCAATACATTTTAATGTCATGTTGAAATTTTTTTCCTGTCTTTACTTAGATATTAACAAAAAAATATCATATGTACCTCATAAAAGGTCAGTGAAAGAATTGAACATATGATTCACATTTGCAAAAAATTAGTAATGATGGTTAGGTTAAGACTTGTTTTTGTCCTGAATTATTACATATAAAAATTCCCACTTTGTGAACTGCCGGAATTATATGATTAGCAGAGCACTCTTGGGATATTGTACATATTTATACATGATATAACTTTTCAAGACTAGATATGAATTTCTGACATACTACCATCACATTTCATCACCATTCTCAAACATATTCATTCACTCCATGTATACAATAAATTCCCCACTAGGTGAGATTGTTGAAATAAACTTTAAAGATAACATCAATACAAATGAGTAGAATACACTTTAATTTATACAGATAGTATACAGTTTTATGCAATAGTCTATTCACATCAAATTCATTAATAAGCCCTGCCCCTTCCATTAAGCAACTACCATTCAAATGCATTTGTAACAAAATGGTTACCAGTCATATGCCTCTGGAAGGGGATGAAGCATTTTTAATCCATCAGCTAATCAGTGGTATGATGTAGGTGTTGGGGATGAAGATGAGGACTTATTTTTAAGTCCATCTGAACAAGGTATAGTACGTAGTGATCACTGAATTATGTTTTACGAAAAGGTTTCTTAAAAAAATCCAAAGAGCTAGGCAATGAAACCCATATAGCTCTGCTGGAGTTACAGGAAAGTGCTACTTCCCTCCACAAGATAACGTTGTGGCATAGCAATGAACTCATGACCACAAAAAGGATGAGTCCAACACATTACCACTGGCACTACCCTGTGCCCCTGAGTTTTATGGAAGTAGGATCAAGAAGTAATTGTACATGGATCAATATTAATACAGTAAGTCATAGTAATACAGTAAGTAAATACAGTAAGTCATGGTTGTGGAGGATGGGAATACAATGAAACCTCAAATACCTGGATTTTGCGAAGGTCTGGACCAATCAAACACTGATTAACCAACCATTTATATATATATATATATATATATATATATATATATATATATATATATATTAAACACACATTAAACCTCCCTTGCACTGCGACTCAGTTATACACACCAGCTCCTGACTTTTGCTTTACCATGGTGTCCACAGTGCAAGGTGTACGAATAGCAATGGCCTTTAAAAAGAAGCACTTTGATTAACTTGCAACACTATAACTTCAACGGTGCAATCTTAAATTTTGTAGCTGCATGAAAAAGTCAAATGCATGGATATGCCTCTTAGAAAGCACTGATTATTCCTTTGATAATTTTCACAGTTTTGAGGTGGCTGATAACATAAATGTGTTTGCAAAGGAAGTATAGGTGACTATGAATGATTCTGTCCAGAACTCTGGTTAGTCTGACAAGGAGAATCCTGATGGTTACACCTCCCATCTCCAAATGCTGATGATGATGACACTGAGAACACATCCATTTCTCTCATTTTCCATGGCACATTCTTAAACTGATTAACTCCTACAGTTCATTGATGAATCGAGAGAACAGTTTGAACCATTCCATGAATGTCTCTATGAGCTCTGAGCTCTTTTGGGGAGGGTTATGGCTGGCGATCACAAGTCCAGTGCGCGATCCTCCAGACCATAATGAATAACATGAGGGAATTATGGCACATGATTATCCAGTCGCATAACACAACAGACAGACAAGTTCAATGGTTGATTGGGAATTTTGTCTATATAGCAGCACTCAAATGTTTTCTTTTGTTTGTCCTGGTCACTCTTCTTTACTTTTCTTTTCTCGTATTTTCAAAATATTATGTATCGAGCAAGAGAAGTGGTTGATATTATAAAGCCTTGTAGAGTAAGAGTGCAAAGTATGGAAGAGACGAAGATCATGTTAAGGGGAGTAAATCTGGTGGAAGTAAGAGAGTTTAAGTACTTGGGGGCAACTTTGTGTGAGCATTGGGGCATGGAATAAGGACAGGTCATAAGGATACTGGAGAGGGTTATGAATGAAGGGAATGTAAGAAATGAGGCTAAGAGAAGTATCAGAAATAGTATTATCCTTCCTACTCTGACATATGCAACAGAGATATTAACAGTGATATATTATTAATCATAAGACCATGGACTTGAACATACCAACACCCGTGTCATTACCAAATCCCCTGAGCCTTCCATTTCAGGATGACAAAAACTGGTTTATTGATCTGTACTCGTAAAGCTATATACTTTATAATTACATGCAAGTTGTTTACTTTTTGAGTATGTATGTATACTCATAGTCATACATTGTTAAATTACTTGAGTATACTGTATGAGTATGCATAGTATTTTTTTTCAAGACATTTGTGACTTATAGACAAAGTGTAAGCAGTCTTTGTTTAACTAAAACTTAACTGTGACTATAATGGGACAGGCTAGTGATGGGTAAAGTCAGGACAGCTCTAGTGGTTAAAAATGCATATCTACATAAAGATTTGGACTCCTCTTCCCAGCATATATATATAGTCCAGATCATTAAGGTTTTACTGTACTAATTGTAACACTCAGATGGATGGTGAAACACTGCAGATAATGTAGAAATTTAAACTATCTGAGTGTATCAATCGTAACATGTTGAAGGAAGGCATCTGCACATAGGAAGTGGTATGACTGGTGAGTGTGGAGGAAAGGTAAAGGTATGATCAACTCCTGAAATACTGGATTGGGAAGAGGATGAAGTGAACTTAAATAAATTAAACTTAATATAAGGCTATTCTTTTTGAAAAAAAACAACTAAACTTAACCAAACCAAGAGTGATCGGGATTCAAACTTTCCCAGACTTAATATAAAATTAAAAGAAAGCACCACATGAAGACAGGTTTGCTAGTAACTTATAAGCATTATTAGTAACACTGAGTCTCGTATTTACTTTCTTTACAGAGTATATGCTGTAACTTGAATTTATTTGACACATGAAAATCAAGAAAAATGGAAATTGCAAGTATGTAGCCGCTATAAGGTGGACTTTTTATCATCTTTAGCTCTCATTATGTGCTCATAGAATAAGCAGAACTTTTTAATAACTTCTGTTTTTTTGCATCAAGGCAGTATGTGAAGAAAAAACTATACAATGCTTAATAACACTCAACAAATGAATTATCTTAACATCAAGAGGTGGTTATTGCCAACATTTAGTGTATTACAGGGAAGCTTGCTACACAGAAGCATGCCAATCAACCAGCTCAACAAAAGGGAAAATTATATTCACGTGTTTATTTGCTGCACTCCACTCTTGGGATATTACCTCTCTTCTGAGTTTGTAACACTGGCAATGAACCCAAAATTTCAATGTATCTTTGTAACAATAATGATTTTACAGACTTTTCTGATTTATTTTCAAGGCAAATTGCTCTACATTCTTTCTAATGCAAGGCCAGGGCTATCTCAGTTTCAACTTTTAACGTTGCTCGCTTCACTCCAGCAGGAATCACCTCAATTTAGAAGTGTGAGTAACGAGAAACTTTCTGTAGCATATGACATCAGGGTTGGATTGAGAAACAATGTAAGTTGTAAATGGTGTAATAAAACAATTGATTTAAAAATACCTGCAGCCTGGTGACAGTAAATGTGCAGACAATTTAATTCAATAAACCACCAAGCAACTAATTTTTTTTTTTATCTCACTCGTTACCTATGAGAAATGGGGTTGATAAGAATTAAAATAATGAGGATGAAATGATGATAATGAATGAAAACAATAAACCTAAATTACAACCTGACTAAGGTGAAGTCTTTAAATTAAAGGGTAACTTCTCTGCCACCGAGTATCCTGATGGAATCTGTCAATACATTATTACAAGCAAAGATGAAAAGATATGATGCAATTTGTATTTAGTCAACATTGAATGTTGGATACTTGGATAAACACGAATTGTTATAAAAAAGTAACTAAAAAACAAAATGATTTTATATATAAAAACTAAAGAATTAATTTTAAAAATGTCTTTTAAATTAACTTTCTTTAGCTGTAAACATAGACATGAGGTTGCCCTTCAGAACAAATGTCTTGTTGAAATGTTACTGCCAAGGCATATATTCTCTCTTTACAGTCACTCAAGCATTTTTCACAGACAAACAACATTGAAAGGAACAGAAGATCCATTCCATTATGAATATTAAAGCAATACATCCCTTGCAAAAGAAGGGCTTTGGTTCTAAATTACCAAGTGGAAAACCTCATTGCACATCCTATAAGGAAAAATTACATCACTGATCAATGCAAGTATATAATGATTGTTACCAGTGAAAGTTTCTACAATGTTGGTCAGGTATCAATATTTGACCCATTTCTCTGGTCAAACTTGGATCGATTTGCCTTGATCATGTAGATGAAGTAGGTGAGGCATTCCTTTTCCACTACTGGTACTGTCCGGAAGTGCTTCATGAGGATCTGGAAATACGTCCCTCCATCAGCATTAATTCACTTCATAATAAGGTCACAGACAAGTAACACAGGTCATGACTGCACAATGAAATACCTTGAAATGATAAGTCTGTATATCAATGAAAAACTTAGTAGTATTAATGTTAAATGCAAATGAAACAATGGAGGCAGATCACTGGACAATGTATAGCTCTGAGCATATACTTTCAACCCATCTGATGATTTTTGAAACCTAAACCTGTGTCACTTTTCATGCACACTTAAACACCCAATACTGGTCTTTCACACACAAACTGAACCATCCACCACCTGCCCTTTCCTTCATGCACACAATGAATCACCCACTAACAGCCTTATTATTCATGCACATTCTTCCAACACTAGTATAATGTCTGAGAGGCTTTGTACTTACATCCACAAGCTGAGCCTTATTCAACCCTGGCCTCGCTGGTATCTTGTAGTGTCGCTTGTACCTCCTCAGTGTGTTCACCTGTCAACGTTCACTTACTAAGTCACAAACAATATGTGGGAAACTTAGACAGCCACATAACAGTAAAAGATAAACTGGAGAGAGAGAGAGAGAGAGAGAGAGAGAGAGAGAGAGAGAGAGAGAGAGAAAAAAAAACACTCCTATTTATATATTAGGCTGTTATCCACCTAAATGGGGGTAGCCACGACAAGACACTCATGCACACCTACATATACACTCATCTCACTTGGCCCCCAGAGAAGAGAAGTACACCCTGCCCAAACACAGCGTGCCAGGTAAGTTACACAAATAGGGGCGAGGGCAGGGGTCGTATCCACAACAGGGTTCCAAGGTTTACCCTGCCCCTTCACATTTAACTCATACCCTCTCCCTCCTCACACCTGATGTGACCCAAGGGTCACATCAGATACGAAAAAAACTATATATATATATATATATATATATATATATATATATATATATATATATATATATATAAATATATAAAGGGTTTTACATAATGATACCTGATGAATTCCCTCTCGTCTCTCCCTACATACTAACCAAACTTATATATGATGGAGTCAAGATAATTGAATTCAATATTTTCTTCCATGAGATGGTACTTTGTTCTAATTCATTCAGTATCTGGCCTATTTTTGACACTATTATAGATATAATTCACACCAAATGAGACTTTCATTCCAGCAGAGTGATAGCAGCAATCATTCACCTGTAAGTTGTATAGCTCCACTTCTGGATGGTCCCCATCAAAGTCTCCAAAGTCTTCCTCCGAATCTCTCCTTTTCCGCTTCACTCGCACGCTCTGGATAACACCCTTGTGGTACTCACAGATGTAGTTGTGGTTGGACTGCCAGAAAGGAGGTGCTCATCTTACTAAATGCTAGGTGAGGAAACACTTAAATAGTCATCATAAGAATTCAGATGAGACTAAATCTGCACAAGGTGGTCTAGCTGAGGTTAATAGATTGTTCAAAGTATAGTCACTCAAGATTAAATGTTCTAAAAATGACTTCCTTGGGAAATAAGTTATTTACTTTCTCTTCCTTGAACAGCTCCAATATCTATTTAGGCGCAGGTCTGGTGTCTTGTTCACGGTGATCATCTGTCAAGGCATGATTTTTCATGCCTTAGGTTTTGAATTTAGACAATGTTTTTTCTCAAAGAGGTTCAGGCGACCTCTGACGACTAATTATTTTCGAGAACTGAATGTTTTCCTTTCAGCGTAGAGGCCTCATTCATAATTTATGAAGTCATTTAGGAAGTGTGTTGCAATCTGTGTGACCCACCAAGTGGAATGATTGGAGTTCAATCCTTTGAACTCAAAATTCCATAAGATGACAGTAAAAGTTGTAAGGAGTTGCTTGATGATTCCTTTAGTAACAAAGAGAACAATGACTTTGATATCCACTTCTCTTCAACATCAGCTGGAGAGTGTCATGAGAAAGGAAGTATCTATCTTCACCATTCTACTAAACATTTCACTCCATTTGCACCAATCTTTCATACATGCTTTCATTGCTCTCACCCTCCCATCTTGTCACACCACATGTTTCTCTCAGATAACTCATTTCCACAGCATGCACTTTTGATTGTTGTGCTCTTTTCCATGTCCAAGTCTCCGATCCATATGTCAGTGTTTGCAGAATACTGTTCCTTAAACCTTTCTTTACCTCCATGGATACATTCCTTCCTCTCATAATCCTTGCAAATGATGCAATGACACACCTGCCTTTCACAGCCCTCTCTTATTCCTCCTACCATTTCTCATTGTTTGCATAGCACTATTCCCAAATACTTAAATTCTTTCACTTCCTCCTTTATCTCTCCTAGAACTAACTCACAACTTTCTACTCACACTCACCCTACAAGGTGTATTAAAGTCAACCTCCTCTACTTCCCTCCTTTTAAACGTTTCCACATTCCTATACAACACAACAAGTAATACCTAACTGTACAATATATCACATGCAAGATAAGATAAGCTGTTAAAAGTCATATCACTACAGTACACTTATCACTAAGTTGCATAAAATAAAAAAAATACTTACAGCCGAGTCCATATGCAGCCGAAGCTTCCTCTGTGCGACGGTTTTCTGTATCCTCTTATTGTAGGCAGCATTCCCTGCCAACTGGGTACAGCGCTCACCTGCATCGACCAAACAGCAAACCTGGTCATGCTGTGAACCTGAATCCTCTTCTGTGCTTAAGCCGTTCATCTTCACTCAGCCACTTAGCTGCAAATGAGAAAAGGTCCTCAGCTTTTCTATTGCCTCCTTGTTACAAGGTAATAAGGTAAGGTAGTAAAGTGTTGACCATATAGTTACCTCTGGATTCAAAGGCAATGTATATAGAATACATTTTGAATTCTTTATGTATATACTCACAAAAGCATGATAATATACTGCTCAGATTTGCTATGAAGGCACGAACTTATAGACGGTATTGCTTCACGATGATTTACAAATGGCCATGCTTGACGTGACCCTCGAATGCCTTCCATGAACAACAGCGATAGGCTACAGGACTAAATGACGATGCTAGGAATAATAACCTCTTCATATGTGGCAAACTTATCTGCTGACACATATCGATCTACTTCCTGCACACTGTTGATTTAACATAACATAAAACATTCATTCACTCCTGACCATATGATGCATAGGAGCTGCATGGTAGGTCAAGGTTTAGCATGAAATTAAGATTAACACATAACATTATTTCATTACACATAAGAACGTAATAAAGCCAACCTCTGATGACGGAAGATACGTCCCATTTCACTCTTCACTCCCATATACATATCAACTAAGCAGGTATTCCAGGTGTTGACACGTCTCATCTCACCTGGTTCATCTGAAGACTGAAGTGAGAGCCATGAGGACGGGAGGTTTAAGATTTATAAATGTGTGTTTGAAAATTAGTGGGAGTGCAGAAGGACACAGACTGAACCCCAGGACAGCTTCCTCCACTTTGAGCTTTCCCTTTCAAGTTTGTTTAGTTCCAATAATTATGAATTGAGGAATATTTATCTAGCTCTCTTAGGCTAATTATACTTATAGATATCACATATTAAAAAATAATGCTGCAAAAATTGCTATTTATCATTGAATGTTGCATTTACATGGAAAACTTTTATCATATGTATATTTTCTGAAGACCAAAGCAGTCATCAGCTGCCGGTTCATTATTACTTTCAACAAATTAATTACTATTTCTATATATCATGTCAGTGTAATTCCACAATATAAGAAACCATGTAACCACAACAGAGTCTATCGAAGACATCAACATCATTAGAAAAGCCTATTAAAGCGATCCGTCAACAGGGACCAATTTTTATAGACGCCAAATTTTGAGTTCACTAAATATATACCTATAGCAAAGTTATGATTGGTTGATATTTCGAGGCAGAAACGTTTGTGATTGGTCAGAGTACGCGGGAAACACAAATATAGACCAATCACCGGCCACAGATCGCCTTCCTATGCTTCCTCTATAGAAGACGCCGCCGAGCACCCATAAGGACGCTACACGCTGCACCCCTCCACAACTAAGTGAATATTCCTTAACACACTCACTTACCTTTCATTACACCATCCCAGGAAAAATTTTGTAGGCCTAGTTTACCCCCGTGATAGGTATGAAAAGCATTATATTCTTTCTGTGAGGGTTAAAAAATGATATATTAACAAGCGTCCTCTTTCAAGCCTTTGCAATGGCAGCAATGAAAACATGAGTGCGAAGCTGAACCGAGGGTGTTTGTTCCTCCTCTGATGCTCGCCGATAGGTCTGGTGGTGATCCTGATGGGTGGAAACGCGAGGTGGTGGGCGGGGAAGGTTGGGATTTCACTACAGGCTTCAAAAGTATGCTAGAAATTGCTATTGACGAGTGAAGGTTTGAGGCAGAGTGGGATTTGGCGCGCAACTCTGTCCGTACCTGTGACCTGCGACTTCATACTTGGAAAAAATTCTTGTCATCTCCATACTAGGTTACTGGAGGACATTTTTATAATCGTTTTATTGGCGCAATTGAATTTTTTCATATATATCCTACCGATGTGCTAGGAATGAGTGATTTTATGCATTGCTGCCTTCAGAGAACGAAGGTAATGAACAGGAAGTTGAAAGCTCTCGGTGATTTCAGATTTTTACGGTCTTCCCAAAATGTGACGGACAAGGGACGTCCCGGTGCATGGCAGTGTCAGTGTTCTTGGGGGTTGTGTGGCAGGATTAAGATAGCTCCACCCTTGTGTTAGTGATGCTTTGTAGGAAGGGGAGGGAGCATTACCTTACCTCACCCCCCTCCCGTCCTGCACATAGATACCACCACTACTGATTATTACTCGCATATTAAAATTCTGCTATGAGATGAGTCATATTCTCTTTGTAAAAGGAGCGGATCCCCATTTCTCCTAAGCGACTTAGTTTATAGATATCGTGTCAATAATGGTGATAGCCTCTGTGTCAAAGACCTTAGTGTAGGTATATTGAGTTCATGAAAAATAGTTAGCCGGAGGTGTGTCCCTTCACGTATTGACAAATCAGGTTAATAGATACTAGTGCTTAAACGTTGCTGTATATGTCAGGATAACTTTAAAGCAAGACTACACTTTGTGCTTGTATACCCATGGTAGTGTACACAGTGTTATGGTTAGCTTATTAACGAGGTGTGCCATAAGGAAGGCGAGATGCATATTTCCGTAGTTTTACCATCCTTGTAAGGCCTTCTTTGGCCATTAATTCAAACTTTTTAAAACTTTGTCTGTGTCATTCTGAATTATCTTATACACCGGACTTAGCGTATGGACCAGTTAACTTTTCATTGTTACACTTCTGTTGGAGGCTAATAGTTTCGATTATTGTCCTATCAGTTAGCAGGTTAATGATTGGGACAGATACTGCCTAATTTACCCAGCAGCTGCTAGACAAATACATTTCTCACTTGGATGATGCACACTGTATTAAAAGGAAGCTGTGATTGACCTGTAACGTGCAACATATAAGGGAGGGAGAGGGTTTTATTTATCAAATTAATGCACACAGCTTCATCTTGAGTTTTGATGGACATGTCCATGTCTATGTAGATAAGTCAGCTTTTCTCTTGGATGGCAGCTAGCCAAATATTTTGGTTGCTGCTGAGTACTATTTATTCCTCCCTATGCATTAAACAGCCATCAGGACTGAGGACATTGTTGTGTGGTCATATAATGATAATCATGATAATAGTTTTATTTTGCCCAGAGGCATAGGAGAATATATATATATATATATATATATATATATATATATATATATATATATGTGTATATGTATAGTATTGTGTGTGTGTGTGTGTGTGTGTGTGTGTGTGTGTGTGTGTGTGTGTGTGTGTGTGTGTATAAGTATATTAAATAGATACTCAGTAAATGATAATCAATGATGATAATGAATTAAAATACTTCTAATGCCCTTGCTGATGCAAGTACCCATAAGTTTAACATGGGGGTGAATTTGCTTTGCTTGCTATTATGTCTGTTTGCACCAGTTGTTGGGGCATGTAGTGATCACATCCCCATGTCCTGGAGTCTATGTCATAAGACCACCCCCAAGTGGCTAAACCCTGGGGGCCACATCACCATGTCATTGTTATATTTTCCTTTTGTCACTCAGAACCATGCCACGCGCCAAGCTAGTGGACACGAAGCCTCGTGGCCGGATGTCAGCATATGCCTTCTTCGTCCAGACATGTCGTGAAGAACACAAGAAGAAACACCCTGATGAGAATGTTGTGTTCTCGGAGTTCTCCCGGAAATGTGCCGAGCGATGGAAGGTGAGTCCACTTTATCCATTGGTGGGGAAATTAATATGAAGTAAAAACATGAATATTGAAGAAAGGTTTATAGGCTCAGGAAACAAAAATGATGACTGAGGCTATGCACATATACCTGATATTTCTAATTAATAAAGTGAATTGAATAGTTACAATTGTGTAGGACTTTCACAGATATTCAGTTGATATTCAAACATTGGGCATTAGCTTGAGATGGCTTTGAATTCTCAAGATTAGGTTCCTCTAGATTGAAAATTATTTTGTATCTTTGAACATTGTTTTGAATGAGAAAATTTATGAATATTAAAAGTGTGTGAAATGTTGAAGTAAAGAGAGTAAAAGAAAGGTGGATAAAAGATTCAGTAGAAATTATAAGAAAGTGTATGAATAGCTTAAATGCAAGAGAAAGAAAAAACTAAATGTCTCAGTGGAGAGAACAAAGTGGAGAAGTAGAACAGATATTAAAATATTAAAAGAAAATGGTAAATAGGTGTCAGGGAGAAAGATATTCACACACTTTTTCCTTATTGTAAATGCATTTGTTTTTATGCAGACAATGACAGACAAGGAGAAGCAGAGGTTCTATGAGATGGCAGAGAGGGACAAGGAGCGCTATGACACAGAGATGAGGGGCTACAAAGGTCCACGCCAGTCCCGTGCATCACGCAAGCGTAGAAACCGCAAAGACCCCAATGCACCTAAGAGAGCTTTGTGAGTTTTGTGAAGTTGTGCACACACACACACACACACACACACACACACACACACACACACACACACACACACACATACATTGATTGATAGCTCGGTGGTAATGTCTCGGCAAGCTGAGGTTTGCACCTTGTTCAAGGTGCAAATTTTTCACTGATGACCAATCTGTTACTGTCCTCCTTGAACAAGAAGATGCAATGTGTGTTGTATGAAAGGTCTTATCCATTGATTGGGGTATAATGAGCTCTAAGCTCTCTCTGGGAGGGTAATGGCTGGTGATTATGAGTCCAGTGTGTGATTTTCATGCAAACACACAACAATAGATTTTATCCTTTCACCCAGTCCACTGAGGTTCAAGTGACCCCTGCAGTTACTATTATTTAACTCTATTTTTGTTAGGAGCTGTATGGTAAGGTTGTAATGAATTATAGTAACCGTATATCTGGGCGGATAAGACGACACTTGAAGCATCAAAAAACAAACAAAACCAGTGGTCGTCTTGTAGACCCAGTACAAAAATAGGGGCCTTAAAACCCACCGGCCACGCCCACCAGCTCAGTGAACACACCACCACACGTACACTATGAAAATAAATCAGTCGTCGATATTGGTTAAACTACCAACTACCACTACGGATGATAGCCTACATATTGTATTTACCATAAATGCCTCGGTGATAACATACCGACAATTCAAATGATTTACAGGTAATTCATTGTAATTGGTGCTCACCGTTGACCTTCGGCAAAAAGCAGGGTAAAAAGCAACCTGCGCTGCCGGTAACAGAAAAATATGACATGACGCAACACAATGATGAAACATGTACACACTCCTACAATTTAACTGATGTGACCCAATCATTCTGCACCCTAGCTTGCCCTTCCTTGTGCGCTAAAAGTAGTACCCTCTCCATCTCCATTTGAACATTCACGTACCCATACTCACATACTTTATATATACATTAACTTGTATATATTTTCCTTAACATATCACTTAATATTTGTCTTGCATCCAGTATCCTTATTTAACCCAGTTTATACTTAATTATTACCTGATAACTCCTCATGACATGACCCAAACACCTGACCTCACATTATATGTTGCAGGTCAGCCTTTTTCTGGTTCTGCAATGATGAACGACCAAAGATTCGTGCCATCAATCCTGAGTTAGGTGTGGGAGATGTAGCCAAGCAGCTGGGGGCTGCCTGGAGTCAAGAATTGCCTGAGTCCAAGGCCAAATATGAAGCTATGGCTGAGGAGGACAAAGCTAGGTACCAAAAGGTAAGTTGAAATTTTTTTCCCACTTACATAAGATTCATTATATGGCCAATTTTATTTGGCTGATTTTATTATTTTAGGGTTTTGTTTCTTAATTAGTTATAGATAAACCTTTTGTGGAAAATATGGCACTATGATTATCTCTCATAATGTTTATTTTAGGGCCAATTTTATTTGGCAAATTTTATTATTTTAGTGGTTAGTTTCTTAAGTAGGTGAACCTGTTTGTTGTGGAAAATAGTTTAGATATTGTGATTGCTAAACACTTCACAAATAGACTGGAGAGATGAGTTAGGGAGTTTTGCTGGAGTAACCTGGAATAGACTGACATCTGATAGAGCTGAGTGGAAAAGGTTGGGGGAGGCCTTTGTCCTGCAATGGACTCATAGAGGAGGAGGAGGAGGTTAAACATTGTACTGAATTTTTTTCTTTTTGCATCTTATCCCACAGGAGATGAGAGCATTTAAGGCAGGGAACTTTGTGGCCAAGAAAATCAAGACTGCAGAAGAGAATGATGACGATGATGATGATAGCGAAAGTGAAGATGATGATGATGACGAGGATGAATGATCACCCTCTGATTTATAAGGCCAGAAGTATTATATATATGTATGCATATGTATAGATATGGATATTTATATATATATATATATGACCTTGGTTTAGTTCATAGCCTTGTTGCAGAGTGTAGGTGTGTTGGGGCACAGTGGCATTGAGGAGAAAGAAGAGTGTCCTTTGTTTTGCAAGGAAGAAATGTAACTGAAAATCATTAGTGTGTATGGTACTGGTAATGTGACAATCTCGTATTCTTTTGTTACAATTTTTTGTTCAGATTTGATTTTAAAGGACCAATTCATGTGTGACATTTCAGATAATTTTAATTATATATATATATTTATTGATGAAGAAAACTTGCTCCACACCTATTTTGAATTTTGTTTTCCATGCCAAAGAAAAGGCTATGTTGATATTACTTAATGATTGATGATGTAAATTTAGTATTGTTTTGTTTTATTTATTTCTTTAGTGAATAATTTATTATGCCTTTTAGCTCTAGCCTTATTCAATTTTCTTTCACTTGTAATGAGTGTTGGACATGCATCTTTGTAAATACTTGAATCTCTGGGTTGCCAAAGGATGTAGTGACCCCTAGAAGGACGTGGGATGTTGCAGTACTCGGGATGTGTGGCATCCCGAGAGAGGTGCACCCGTCCAAGGTCCCGCATGAACCCAATACTTCCTTCCTCATTTATGATCGTTAAACAAAGCCTCCTTCCAGCATACCGAAGTATTTGAGAGTTTTTCTTTCAAAGGACTCACTTGATTCTATGAAAACCATTGCAAAATGTGTGTTCTGTATTTCCAGGGTTTCTTTGTCGGGCTTTTATGTGAATTTTATTGTTTAGTGAATGTATAAAAGGATTGTAATTGTTTTTTTTAGTTTATCGAGCAAATGTTCTTTACACTTTTGCTGGAATGAGGCTTTGCTATGTACTTCACCCTCATAGAGCCTCTACATCATGCCATTCTGCATATTCATTGGTCAAGCTAATTCATTGCTAAATTACTGCAGGATTGTATAAATACCATCATGAGCATTTAGGAATAAGTGAAACTTTTTGTATAAATTGTGTGAACTGTTTATTGAGTGTGAAGGTCTTGTTTGGCAAAGTGACACTTTGATAATAGTACCTTTATAATTTTGACTAATGAAGTACAATCATACATCAAAGTTATAGTTTCAGAGAATTAAAGGAAAGTTTTCTATTTATTATGTATGTATAATCATGAACTTTTTTCTGAAATTTTGTATGAAGAGTACAATAAAACGTAGTTTGTAGATGGAGCATATTATTTATAGAAGGTACCATTTTAATTGATAAACAATTAGTTTAGCATAGCAGCAAACACTGAGTGCATATGAATACACTTGTTTATTTGTTATAAATATTTAGTTTGTCTATCATATCCTCTCATCCTCCAAGTGGCCTTCTTCTCCTACTTAGACCCTCCATTTCACACCCATTTCATCAACTCTTCACTCTTCATCCTCTCAATATGACCAAACCTACCTATATACCAAGCTGACATTCCTCGAAAGGGGGATGGCCGAGACAAGGTGAGCATACACATAGTCGTGCATACATACACGCTCTCCTCTCACTTAGTCCCTAGGCCCCTTGAGAAGAGAAAGGCACCCTGCCCAATGCAGCGTGTCATATCAGTCACGCTGAGGACCACTATCCTTCACAATAGGGCCTGTGGATTTATCCTTGCCACTTCATTTGTAACTCATGCTGTCTCCTTTCCCACACCTGATCTGATCCACAGGTCACACCAGATGCACAGTTTATGCATTTGAGGGCCAGTTCGCTTTACGGTACAGTGATGTCTGGCACTTTATTCTCATTAACTCGGCTTGTGACATAAGGTTTGCGAGTTTAATCCTGGCTCACTTCAGCTTAATTTGGTAAGAGAAGTAGCGTTCTCTCGTTAACCCTAGCAGAACTATCCACTATTCTAGTTAGAGGGATATATGTAATCACCTTTTTAACCATCAGCTTTGAGCCTTTGCCAATGACGATGAACGAACTAGATGTTGCAACTGTTCTCATCCACTTGATATGCTAATAAGTTCTTGTATGTGGCCTCTAAATGTCAACATATTTACAATTTTTTTTTTTTTAACATGAGATAGCAGGCTCTTGACGTGCACCTGTGCAGGTTGAGCAGGCAAGGATGATACGAGGAATCAGGAAAGCAGGTTGGAACAGGCTGCCTGCTCTAACCTGCTCTAGCCCACTTCTATGCACGCCTACATTTATTTATATTAGTGGCCGGGTGGCTCTGTGGTACAGTGCTTGGCTCGTGACCTAAAGGTTGTGCATTCAATCCTGGCTCATGGCAGCTTTTTGGTGAGAGGAGTATAGTACGCTCTCGTTAACCCTAGCAGAACTATATGGTCTTAGATGTCTAGTTCAGGAGGATTATTTAATCACCTTTAATCCTAAACTTTTTTAGGCTACCAGGACACATCCCTAGTGTCCCTCCCCCAACCACTATACACCTCTTTCTTGATATTTGGTAAAGCCTACTGTAAATTCAAAACTACTCATCAAACACTAAACATGTATGTATTTCACAAATAGTAATGATTCACCCAGTTCGCCAAAGTTTTTTTTACTCTTATAGCAATATGAAAGTTACATCTCTTCAGTAACTATTTTTACAGCTTTAATGGATGGATGAATCTTACTGTCATATAAACACAATAGCTTTTATTCTAAAAGTCTTGTTTTTTTTTCTTCTAATACATAGTAAAATTTACCTTCAGCCTGTGTGGTGTCTGGTGACGAAACTTAACGTGAGTAGTAGTTTGTGAGGTGAAGTTGCCAGTGATGTAGGTAATTTTGGGAGAAAAAGCTTGCCATGGCTGTGACAGGTTATTACATAAGTTTGTGATATTAACATTTTGGGCCGCAGCTATATATAGGAGGTTATTACGTGAGGTTTGGTTAATAACCCTTTGGGAGTTCAAGAAAAATAATTAAATCGATATGTTTTCTAAGGATATGCATGGTTTCCTGCACGTGTTCAGTAGTGATGAGTGTGCACAAGATTACTCCTATGTAGCTGCAAGCAGTATAACAATTAGTATTTTGTTATCCACAAAAGCTATTTCTAAACGAAACTCACCAATGTGATATGTAGGAATGTGGGGACTATCTGGGAGCTTACTTAAATAGTGCTTGGCCTGTTAGGGCTTTCCAAAAGTTCCTTTGCTTGAATCATTGGCTCGAATCTCTCAGTGACGTATGAGAACTATGATATGGGATACTTTATTGCTTCATCTTAGAGGAAAGAAAGTGATGGTGCAGAAGCCTAGAAGATTACGTAACGTTAACCACATTACGTAACTAGAACACCGAAAAAATCACTTATGAAGAGAACATGCGTACTTCGAGCAACTCAATGCCAAGATGAAGCAGGCATTAGTTGTTGCCTAATATTTCTTGATTCCAGAATTTCACATGCCCGTGACGCGCCTCACGTAGATGTATTACGTGGGGCGCGTCACGGACATTCTTTGTTGTATAATAACATTCTAACCAAAGGTTGTGCACAACCTTTGGTTAGAATGTTATTATGCAACAAAGAATCCAATTGCAATATGGTAAATTTGTTATCTTTCGTTGCCGACAAGTGAATAAGATTTGTTTTTCCGTATCAGACAGAGGAAACTTGGAAGAGACAGGGAAGAGTGGCGTGCGAGTGTGAAGGAAGGGTCAGTGACATGGTAGGATGGAGGAAAGTGAGACGTGTTATGATAGGAGAAGAACGGAAGAGAAGTAGAGTGGAAAGATTGAGGAAGGAAAGATGGAGGAAAGGGAGAATGCATGAGAGGTAGAGGGAAGCGAGATGGCATGTAGTAGCCTGGGGGAGGATGGAAGAGAAGTGATGAGGAAAGGTGAAGGGAGAAGTGGTGCAGCATGGAGGAGGAAGGAGGCGTGTGAGGATGGAAGGGGAACGAAGGGGAATGGCCGGGGCTGCAACATTACTTGTTATCGTCTGGCATCTCCCTGCGGCCTGTCAGCGTGCAAGGTACGAGGCATGACGGTGGAGGCAAGGCATTCAATATCTATAAACACACACACACACACACACACACACACACAGATAGGTCGTACACACAAATCAATACCAGGAAGGTTCTCCTTTTGATAACAGGAGCAGTCATTCCCTTATCGTCAGGGTACCGTGGTTTCCCCTCGCTTCCTATCACATTCCCCCTTCTCCTCTTCCTCCTCTTCCTCCTACTACCCCACGCACCACCATTCCCATGCCCTATTATTTCGTTTTGTTTCCTTCCTTAACCATTATCTCCTTTTATCATAAACTTCATATTAAAAACCTTTACCACCTCACTCCCTCACACTATCACCATCATCATCCTCACCACAACCACTCTACACCATAGCATCATGTTACACCTCGTACGCCACTTCCACCACCACACTCCACCTTTACCACCTCCACACCACACTGACAGCGCCACCATATCACTATTCTTCACTCCACCACAACTATTTCCACTACAACTTCCTCGACTGACATCACACGTCATCACACCAATACGTACTTACTTACAATGCCACATCACACCACCACATGCCACCACATACCACACAATGCTCCACACAACATTCCTATAAGCAGTTATGTTAAGTGTGGCTGTTAACAGTTGGATTATCCCTCTTCAGCCGGCCTTCCTTACCCTCGAAACTGGCGTCTAGCTTTCTAATACGCCTTAATTAACACCTTTCCTCCTATTCCTCTTACCCTTGCACGGCTTCTTCCTGATGAGAGAGAGAGAGAGAGAGAGAGAGAGAGAGAGAGAGAGAGAGAGAGAGAGAGAGAGAGTTGCCTGACTTTTGTTTCAAGTGTTTGCAAGTGTTTATGTTCGAATGTTGTATGATATTGTTCATATACGATGGTGATGCTATATTTGTTGTTATTGTTGTTGATATTGTTATTATCACCATTATTATTATTATTATTATTATTATTATTATTATTATTACTATTATTATCATTATTGTTATTATTATCCTCCTCCTCCTCCTCCTCCTCCTCCTCCTCCTCCTCCTCCTCCTCCTCATCATCATCATCATCATCATCATCATCATCATCACTGTTACTATCAATATATTAAAATGAGTTGATATTTATACATGAAAGCATGTTTAATGAATTTTAAATCAATACTTTAAATATGTATAACTTTCACTGTTTTCTCTCGTGTGATATTTTGTAAAAATAGTTTATTGATAGCTCTTTTCAATGTTGGATAACTGCCTCCCCTTGTGTGTTTGTTTGTTTGTTTTGTGTGTGTGTGTGTGTGTGTGTGTGTGGGGTGGGGGGGGGGTGGCGCTCGTGTGTGTGTGTGTGTGTGTGTGTGTGTGTGTGTGTGGTGGGGGGGGGGTGGCGCTCGTGTGTGTGATGAATTAAAACGAAACACAACGAATTGCTTCATAAATTTTAAAATATCGGCAGGAGGCGTTTTGTCGCATTGCCTGGGGCTTGTTGCGTGGCGCGTCACGTACGTACTACACCACTGATATTGCTTCCTCGGGGCCACAACCTTTCCACAACAGACTCACAAACTCTCCAAGCTAACCCAACCCAAACGTCAATCTCACAACCTCTCCCGAACTCCATCAACTGAATCTCATTTCCATAAACCTTTCCTGTCTCGTCCTCTGCAGCAGTTCTCCTATCCAGCCTTTTCCTCCCGTTCCCTTTTCGTCTCCCTATCTTATCCTATCCTATCGGCTATGTCCTTTCAGTATAGAACTCTTCCTGTCTCGCCCTACCCTATCTAGTTGTAGCCTACACACACACACACACACACACACACACACACACACACACACACACACACACACACACACACACACACACACACACTCACACACACACCTTCCCCTTTTTATGTTTTAACCCCCTTCCACTTCGCAAAATCTTTGTTTTTAACGTGCATTTGACTTTTCATAGTTGGTACATCGGCAGTGAAGCATCAAACCACATCGGTGATTTTCCTACGGCAGTTAAAAATATCTCCCGAAAAGAGGAAGACTGATTTATTTCGATAGAATTGCCGACGAGCTGTTATTCCCGCTCCTCCGATGGAATATATAATTATTATGTATTTAGTTGATGGACAAATGTCACAAGCTTCGCCCACTCTCCCTTTCTCGTGACGAATATAAATGGTCATCGCTTTAAGGAGAAAACGTTCTATTCGCCAGATTGAACGGATTCGAGGCTTGTTCGTTATCTTAATTAATGCAAACAGTTTACAATGATATATTTTATACTATTAACAAAAATACTCTGGCCATTCATGTTCTTTCATTTTGAGTATAAGGTTTAAACTCCATCTTTGGCCATGTTTAAGACCACAGTATCTATGTATGTCCTCCTCTGAGGGCATACAATTAACACAGAAACAAAAGTCAACACCTTCCTTCTCGTTCCATACATTTCAAGCTTTCAAAATGGGTATTCTATTCATTGGCTCGGAAATGTGTGTCAGTGTGTTAGTGTGTTAGTGTGTGTGTGTGTGTGTGTGTGTGTGACGCTGAGGTGCTGGCCTCCCGCTAATCCAAATGGTAATATATGAGCCCATCCTGAATCCAATTACGGTGAAATAATAACACTGACGTTTCCTACCCCGGTAGCATTTGGTTAAAAGTAAAATAATTATGGTTTAGAGGCTTGACTGGGCTGCCTCAAACTTACGGAAAGAGAGACTATGAAGTTCTTAGTATACATTATATTATTATTTTATTTTACTTGCTCTCACTGCAAAGTAAATGTTATATCTTATCTTACGTCTTGATTGTTTTTATTCTATGCATACTTATACGTATTGTGAAACTAAAAAAAAAAAAAAATAACCTCATTCAACAGGAGGGTCAAAGTAAACACTGAATTATAGGTGGAAGTAATGCATTAATGAGGCTTTCAACGTGAAGAAAGAGTTCCATTTGCCGTAAATTTCTCAACTCTATTACACACACACACACACACACACACACACACACACACACACACACACACACACACACACAGTTTAGGACTAAAATATGAGACCAATTTGGCGAAGATAGAGGGAGGAAAAAATGCGCTCGTTGTTTACGAAGGAGGAGGAGGAGGAGGAGAGGAAGGAGGGCGGTATGGTCCTCTGCAGCTTGCGTGTTGGTGAGGCTTATCGTCTCTTCCCCTCCCTCTCTCTTTCCCTCTCCCTTAAGCGATGCAGAGAAGGGAAGAAGGGAGAGGAGGAAGGGAGGGAGGGAGGGAGGCAGAAAAATATGGAGACATTATCCACTTCTGCTTTACATTGTGTTGGTTTCTGCCTCGATGCTCTTGTAGTGTACTTGTCTTCCTCTTAACCTCGTCCTCGTCCTCGTCCTTGACTTGCTGGATCGTCATTGCCTTTGTTTCTCTGGTTCTTGTCTTCTCTCTTTGCTGTTTTCTTCTTTCTCTGACTTTATTCTCGTTGTTTTCTTTTCCTCTCTGTCCTCCTCTTCTTCTTTGTCCTTCTCGTCATTAAAGCATTCCTTCTTTTTTCATTTTTTTCCTCTTCCTCCTACTCTTCTTTCTCCTTTTCGTTTACCACTCCCTCCGCGTCCTTCTTGTTCTTATCCTCGTCTTCCCCTCTCCTCCCCCCCCTCCTCCTCCATATCTCTCCTCCACTTCCTCCTTCGTATCGACCCAGTCCTCCATGTCCTTGTACTATTTTCCCTTCTCCTCTTCCATCTTACCTTCGTTCTCCTCCTCCTCTCCCATTTCCTTCCCATCATTCATCCCATCACTCCTCCTTTTCTTGTCCATCCAGTCCTCCTCACCCTCCTCGTTCTCCTGCAGCTGTTTTTAATCTTCCTTTTCCCGTTCTTCCTCCTCCTCCTCTTCCTCCTGTTCGTTGTGTGTGCCCCCTCCTGCAGGTTCCTCCCGGGCGCTGCGTCACCGATGGTATGCTGGCCAGCGATAAAAGCTGTGTCAAACCACTTCACGACTGTTAAAATGACCCTAAACCGCTTTCAGACCTCACTTACACCTCAAAATCGCATTCCATACCTCTCTTTTCACGTTCCCTCTCTCTCTCTCTCTCTCTCTCTCTCTCTCTCTCTCTCTCTCTCTCTCTCTCTCTCTCTCTCTCTCTCTCTCTCTCTCTCTCTCTCTTTCCGTGGAAGATTCAAACAATTCATGAATATCCTAAAATAACCCAAATACCTCCTACATAACAGTATGGACAGCTTCATTAAAATATTTTCTTCCTTGTAATAGCCTCACATTTCCCCTTTTTAATAATGCCAATAACTTCACATAACATTTTCCTTCTGTTTAATGTTAATATCTTCACGTATTTTCCTCTCTTTGGTGATAATAGCCCTCACATATTTCTATTTGCTAATGATGATAACCTTCATTTTTAAAGCGTCATGCCTTCACGTTTTCC
>JAPQNM010000006.1:17156154-17201154 GCA_029783475.1 Metacarcinus magister
TGGTGGTTAGTTATTGCATTTCATAGTTTTTTTTGCTCTTTTAGTGTTTCGAATGCTGATTTCTAGTGGAAATGAATAATAACTACTATGACCGGGACAATCTTGACCCGGTAGCGGGACGTGAACTCGTCCGAGCCCCGCCATGTTGTTGCTGTTGATTGTTTTACTTTCAGATGGCACAATTTTTTTTCTTCTTCCAAATTAACCTAACTTAACGTAACCTTACTAAACTAAACAAATTTCAACCTAAATTATCCTAACCTAGCCTAGTATAAATAAACCTTACCTAGCCTAGCTAAGCCTTTAAAACAATAAATAGCCTAATTATTGTTATTTTCCAGTGAAGCTGATTGGCTGTTCCGCTCTGACCATCTCGGGCCTTCTTAGGACTGCACGAGGAGGCGTAGGCTGACCTTACCACGTGTATAAGGTATGTTTGGCTCATTATGTGTTATATAGTAGTGTGAAAATGCTTGCCCGAGGCAGTGGAGTGGAGTGGGCGGAGGACGCGGTGGTACTACGGGGCCCACGTGCACGGCCTCCCTACCAGCCCGGCCTCTCAGCCGGCCTCCCGCCCACCCACCCACCCGCCCACCTTTCCCCCAGCCCCCCCACATAATACTTTACGCTCCTACATCTATAATTACATTCCAATTAAATTTCATTATAGCTCAATAGAACGAACGTCTACTTTGGTATGCGATCTAGAGGTTAGGTTAGGTTAGCCTAACCTAACCATTATTATTGTTTTTATTATTATTATTACTTTTACTATTATTATTATCAATTTTCATTTACTATTATTATTATTATTAATATCATTATTATTATCATTATTATCATTATTATCATTATCATTATTATTATCATTATCCTGATCATTATTAGTATTATTGATGATATTATAATTATCATTATTATGATTATTATGATCATTCTTCCCACCAAGTGCCCTATCCCTCTCTCTTTGGTTTTCTCTCTCTCTCTCTCTCTCTCTCTCTCTCTCTCTCTCTCTCTCTCTCTCTCTCTCTCTCTCTCTCTCTCTCTCTCTCTCTCTCTCTCTTCCCTTCATTGTACAAAGTAAGGAACACTCGTAACAACAGAAAGTCAACACTAAATTTCTTATACAATTATACGCAAATTAATCAAATGATGGAGTTTGCGAGGAAGTGAAGGAAAGAGGAATGGAAGGAGGAAGAAGAGAAAGGGCCAGTGGAAAGAAGGGAAGGAGAGGCGAACCGGTTATGTAAGGGGAACAAGTATACATGGGGTAGATGATAAGCAGAAGGGGAAAAGGGGAAATGAGAGAAAGAGAAAAAAAAAAAGAGAAAAGTTGAGGCAGGAGTCTGATTCATAATATCTGCTCTGCCTCATCTACGCCTAATTAGGAAACTTTTTTTTTAAGCGCCATTAAACGACAGCTCGCTTGTATAGGGTATGAAGTGGAAGGGAGGGCGAGGGAACGAAAAGAGGGGAAAAAAGTGCAGGGCGGAGGGAATTGGAGGATTGAGAGGATGGGGGAGAGGGAGCATGATAGGGAGGAGAGGGGACGGTCACGTTTTATGAGGGCAAGGGGAAAATTATAGGAGAGAGGAAATATAGAGTTTACGAGTAGGGAAGGTGCCATTGGGAGTAAAACCAGAGTTAACACTGAAGAAAATGCAATTGAGGAATATTGTGAAGGTTATGAAGGGAGAAAAGGAAGGAAGGAAGCAAGGAAAGGGAAAGGCGTGACAGGAGAGAGAGAGAGAGAGAGAGAGAGAGAGAGAGAGAGAGAGAGAGAGAGAGAGAGAGAGAGAGAGAGAGAGAGAGTACGTAGATAAGATTACCTATAAAAAAGAATAGGATTAATAGGAAGGATAGATATCAGGAGACCTGTTGCTCTATATGTCCTACTATTAATAAACTATGTGTGAAGGATCAAGGATAGAATAGAGAAGGAATAGACATATAATAGAGTAAAATAGAGGAGGAAGGGATGGATGGAAGGGAGGGAGTAAGGTAAAAAGGATAATGAGAAAATGATTACTAAATAAGGAAAAAAAGATAACGCGATAGGAAATGGAAGATTTTAACTTTACAGCCCACTACCGAAAATTTAATTAGAGGGGAAAAAAAATGGAAAACCTGACTTTCGAAAAAAAAAAAAAAAATTGAAAGCAAAATGTGAGAATTGAATTTGAATATGTGGTACACGAGAAATAAAGTGGACTCAAGGAAAAAAAAATTAAACATGTACCACAGCAAGAAACAAGAAGATATATATACACAAGTCTCTCCTCCTCAACTGTGGGGAAATAAAGCAATAAAGATGATTGTTTCCGACCGAACACTAACAAACGAACACACGGATTGATTAAAAGAAAACCTAATAAATCACGAAACCTTCTTCCCCCATAAAAAAAAGCAAAGCAAAAAACACACAAGGGCACTGAAGAGACAAGAAAATTAGCCCCACGTGGATTATAGCCAATTTACACACACACACACACACACACACACACACACACACACACACACACACACACACACACACACACACACACACACACCGCTATCATTGCCCACCTGCACGTTAGGAAATATCAATACAATGAATTATCCAAAGCTGACGATTATCAAATGACACGTTATGATGTGTAATGATATGGATAAGATCAAAAGAATAAATAAAAATTGGAGTTTTATGTAACTAACTCGAGAAAGCAGGTAATCTGTTTTGGAGAAAAGCAGAACAAGGAACCAGAGCATAGAAAGACGGTCAAGGCAAGACTTAAAGACGAACAGAACCGTGGACGTTCATGTGTGTGTGTGTGTGTGTGTGTGTGTGTGTGTGTGTGTGTGTGTGTGTGTGTGTGACCTTCAGACATGTGTGACGTCAGGACATTTAAGTGGCTGGAGCTGTAAGGAAAGATATCGCGGAGGGAAAAGAGGAAATAAAATGGGATAGGGAGGGAGTGATGGAAGGTTAAGGACGAAGGGAAAAAAGATTGGGAAGGGAGGAAGTGGTTGGACAAAAATGAAGGAAAGTGATGAAGGAAGGAAGAGAGAGAGAGAGAGAGAGAGAGAGAGAGAGAGAGAGAGAGAGAGAGAGAGAGAGAGAGAGAGAGAGGACAAGGGTGAAAAGGGTGAGAGTAACAAAGGATGAACATCAAAATACCATTTAATTTTTTTTTCTCTCTCTCTCTCTCTCTCTCTCTCTCTCTCTCTCTCTCTCTCTCTCTCTCTCTCTCTCTCTCTCTCTCTCTCTCTCTCTCTCTCTTCAAAGGGTATTTTTTTTCACTAATGGAATGAAGCAAAGCATTTCGCCAAAAAGAAGGATAAGCCCTTTCAAGGACATTTCCTCGCAAGGAGCAAAGACATATTTTTTCTTTCAACGAAATTTTTCAAAGAAGTTCAATCAGATTAATTCGAAATACCTGATACACAGTGGGTCTTCTGGGCTTGCAACTCTTCCTTGTTCAATGTGATTTATTGTTGCGAAATGTTGATATAATTATAGTCTCGTCAATAAGTTCATATGAAGACCGCTTGAACATAGATATTTTGCAACAATTTGAGTGAGCCAAGTCAACATTTACCTATCATCTAACTCCTCATGACAAAATTTCCTTTGCAATTGCACACTCTTCGTCCTGTGCTCCTCGGCGCCGCATGACCTTGTATGTCGCGACACCCTGCAGTATGAGGGTTGTCGTCACGGGATTAGTGTCGCCACTGCGGTGGTTTTGGCAACACTGATTGCTGTGTGTGTGTCGGTAATGATTAAGTGTACTGGAAGGAAGTGTGGATGAAGATGTTTTTTTCTCTCTCCTATCCTGCTATCTCACTAGTAATAATGATCTGTACAATTAGAGTAGCCAAATTAAGCAGGGGACTTCGTAATGAGGCAACAGGCTTTGTTATTTACCTCCCTTATGTTCCTGTATTTCACCTCCCCTTTCGTTTTCCTACCACCTCCTCCTCCTCCTCCTCCTCCTCCTCCTCCTCCTCCTCTCCTCCTCTTCCTCTTCTCTTCTCCTCCTCCTCCTCTTTGTATTCCTTTTGTACTTCTCCTTCTTACTCCTACTCATCTTCGTCCTTCTCTCCTTCCCCTTTCCGCCTCCTTTTTCTCCTCCTATTCCCCGTCCTTCCTCTCCTCTTCCTCCCCATCTTCCTTCTCCACAACTCCTCCTTAGGGTCCAGTAGCCGGTTCTTCAATCCATAACCAATTTTATGATGCACAGTGGAGCCTTCCTTTGATAAAAATTTTTCTATCGGCGAAAGAACTTTGCGAGTAATTAAAGTTTAGGAAAAGCTGACCAAATTAGTACAAGTTTCCGCGAGTTATCACTGATGATGACGATGATGATGGTAGGTAGTAGTAGTAATAGTAGTAGTTTCAGTCGGATAGTGAAAATAAGATTCTGGAAACTCTAACATCACGGGCACGAGCACTGTTTGTATCGTTTGGTCGAAACTGAGGATAGATAGCAATAGGAAGTGCCAGAACTAATGGTACAAGTAGCTTCAGACACCTGACTCCCGTTAAGGAAAAGGTGAGGTTTAAAGGAGCGGTGGATTTTACAAATTGGTAACTAGATACAAGACCGACATGAGGAAAAGCTCAGGAGTTATAAGAACATAAATTCCCTTGGTAATCATCCTTAATGTTTGTACTTCTTGTCTCCTGTCCCGTCAAGAAATCCAATTCATGCCTATTACGTAGATATCATATTTCAACATAATTCAAAAGTTTGGGTGATCTTATAGTGTGTCTGCAGTGCGTAGGAACAAGAGCCGTCTTTGTCCTGAGGGAGGAGGGTGAAAGCTCTCTGACATTGCTGACACACAAAAGTAAGCGGTCAGAAAGGACACGAGGAAAGTCAATAAAAGGTTGCAGCGCTCCCTTACTCACACCTTGCTTTATATACCTCCAGGGAATGTTTACAGCAGGTGACGTGGCTTCCTACTCCCACACTTACTTACCTATTACCTTACTTTCTTACTCTGTTACTCGGGAAACATCAACTTACTATATGTGTTGATATAAGTAAAGTCTTAATATACAGGACTTTATTTACTATCAATTACTCTATCTTTTTGGTATCTATATTTTACTTGAAGAGCAAGAATTCAAAGGGTGTATTCTCATAGAGGTTTTTCTACATCATCTCTGTTTCCTTTGTCATCCCCTCCATCCCATCCCACTGAAAACACACGTACCATTATTTTTTCTTTTATCCACTGTTCCTGCTTTCATCTTTCCCCCTTCCTCTCTAGATATTCCTCCTCCTCCTCCTCCTCCTCCTCCTCCTCCTCCTCCTCCTCCTCTTCCTCCTTAGATTTTCTCCCCTGCGTTTCCCATTTTCCTGTCCCTTTATTCTCCTCCCAAACTTTTTCTTCTCCTGTTCCTGTTTTTCTTGCCCTAACATTTTCCCCTCATTTTCCAAGTTTTTCATTGCTCTTTTCCTCTCTCTCTCTCTCTCTCTCTCTCTCTCTCTCTCTCTCTCTCTCTCTCTCTCTCTCTCTCTCTCTCTCTCTCTCTCTCTCTCTCTCTCTCTCACACACACACACACACACACATGTCGCGTTGTCATTCAAAGGTAAACGAAGATATTGACTGGGTCGCTTTAAAGTTGCTCTCTCTCTCTCTCTCTCTCTCTCTCTCTCTCTCTCTCTCTCTCTCTCTCTCTCTCTCTCTCTCTCTCTCTCTCTCTTCTTCATCCACCCTCCAAAAAAAAGGAATACGTACAGATGAGTTTTGTTTGATAAGGGAATAAGGGAGACATTTTATATTTTTTACTGGTTTTCTTCTATTTTATTTTTTCCTCTTCTTGCCTTTATTTCTCCTCCTCTTCCTCCCTCTCTTGCTCTCATCTCTTCCTCCTCCTCCTCCTCTTCTTCTTCTTCTTCTTCTTCTTCTTCTTCTTCTTCTTCCTCCTCCTCCACAACAGGATACCGATTGTATTGGATGATAAAGCAGGTTGAACTAAAGGAAAAGTTTCCATTGGAGATAGATAAATAGAGAGAGAGAGAGAGAGAGAGAGAGAGAGAGAGAGAGAGTGAGAGAGAGAGTTACATAATTCACACGCAGACCCTTGCTCATGTATCTACATAGACATACGTTCATACATAAAACATACACTTACATATATTGCTGTACAAGATAAGCAACAAATTTATGCAAACGACGCCGGCTACCATATATACCCTGTTGGACGCAGTGGTTAAGCAACGTTAGGTCTCGTTCATACATGTAAGTCTGGACAACTGCATGACTTGAGGTGACGTAACTTACGGACTGACTGACCGAAAACACTGACTGACTGATGAAAATCCTGACTGACTGACTGACTAAGTAATGTCCTGGCCAGCTAACTGATTAATTCTCAAGAAGATAGATTGCGTTCAGAATTGAAAGGAAAGGCAATGTCTTAGTGCAGAGATTTGTGCGGTGGCGTTCAATTTCATCAAGGGAAGAGAGAGAGAGAGAGAGAGAGAGAGAGAGAGAGAGAGAGAGAGAGAGAGAGAGAGAGAGAGAGAGAGAGAGAGAGAGAGAGAATGAGGATGAGGATAATGAGGTTGAGGAGGAGAAGGAGGATAAGAATAAGGACGAAGAAGAGAAAGAGGTAAAGATAGAGGAAGAGGAGGTGGAGGAGGAAATAATAATTTGATGAGGAAAAAGAGTAAAGAAAGAAAGAGGACAGGCAGATAATGGGAACAAAAGAGCGGAGCAGTAGCAGGTAATTTGGCTTATAACGAGATTACCTGAACTATCACACTATCCAACATAATTTTAGCTTTTCCTTTGCCTAGCCACTCGTCCATCGCTCTACCAGCAGGGAAAATATGTAGCGATAGCAACATAACCTTTTTGTTAGGAAGAATATATATGAGTCATTTCAAGTGGAAGAAATAGACAATATGAATGATTAGCACATTAGCTGAAAGGCTTAAAACTATAAGGAATATGAAAAAAATGATTGATATGACGAACCTTAGAGTGATATTGTGACTGAAAGAAAGCAATTAAACACACACACACACACACACACACACACACACACACACACACACACACACACACACACACACACACACACATTCAGCAATACATATTTAGTACAGTTTAGATGCATCGAGATAAGGTAGACGTCCTGCATAATCTAAATTCCCTCTTTCTTCCTCTCCTCCTCCTCCTCCTCCTCCTCCTCGACTATGTGAAAGGTATCAAGGTGAAAGCGTGAACAAAGACAATGATTAACAGATATAAAGGGGTGATGAGAAGAAGAGGGTCGTGATATGAAGAAGGGAGGAGGTGGAAGAGGGAGAGGATCATAAGAACGTAAAGGAGTTGGAGGAGAAGGAGGAGGAGAACGAGACAGAAGACGAGGAGGGGGAAGTAATGGTGTGACGGTGGATGGGAGTGATAGAGACATGTTTTTACTTTTACTCCCTTCACTCCTTCTTTCCCTTACTCTCTCCCTCCATCTCTCCCTAGCCACAGTCCCTCGCTTCCTGTAAATCAATCTATACACTTTCATTCCCTCATCTTTCCTTCCTTCTATAACCTTCTCTTTCTGTACTCTTCCCGATATTACTTTCAACACGGAGAGTGAGTGACATGAACTGTATCGGACAGGAGGTGGAGGAGGTCGCAAGGAAAGTGTGAAAAAGAAGGTGACTAAAAGAGCTGAAAGTTGCTCGCTAGCTTCAAAGGGAAAATTGATGGTATCCCTTTCCTGACTCCTTCTCCTGAGTTCAATTTTGATTACTCTACTTGAGGATATTAATGGAAGTTGAATGAGCGTGGGACCATAACCCTTGAGTTCCCAATCCTCATCGTTGTTACAATTGGCAAGAGTATGGTCGTGTATCGCGCTGCTGCCAACATTCAGAGCACAGACTGGCTGGTCGTTGTGCTTCCAATGGCGAGTCTGTCCATGATGAAGTAGACTACCAATGGCCAGCGTGTTGTAACATCCCTATTACTAGAGTGACCAAGCTATTCCATCGTCTAAGTGTAATAGTTATAAGCCAGGAAAATGTTGGTGACTCTGCAGTTATAGTTTTTCAAAAGCAAGACGGAAGGTGCTTTAATATAATGTTTGACTGCAATGCGTAGTATAGGAGGTAGTACGTACGTGCCTTACCTGTGAGTGGTGGTGGTGGTGGTGGCAGCAGCAGCAGCAGTAGCGGTAGAGACGGTAGTGAAGGGATGGTAACAGTGGTCTGGTTTAGGATATTGGTTGTGACGTAATAATGTATAAGGAATATTTTGTACTCCTTTGTGTAAGGTCAAGGTATAGCAGGAATAATCGGTTTACGATATTAATATTATCCCTGTTATCTATATTTCTAGCATTCTATTATGTTAACATTAATTATGACTCCAGAAAAGTGTTATTATTCGTATATAATATATTTATATCTTTTTGTTGATAATAAGTGCAACTGTTATGACGCGAGATGTGGTACGTTATCTTTGGTCTCGCCATCCTCCTTCACGCCACTCCCAACACTCACCATCAGCAGGGACACACGCCTTCCTTGAGACACGTCTTCTCTCTCCTTCATCGGGTCACGCCTCCTGCGTCCTTATGCATATAATTATTGTTAACTATTTTTGAAAGTAAATATTACTTTTAAAAATAGTGATTCTGTCGTGCCTGCATGACTCAAAATGCTACTAAAGTTACGAACACTGAGGGCTGGGACTTCTTCTCCTGGAAATCTGAATACCTATGGAGCAAATAGTATTGTTTTGTTTTTCTTTTTTGCCTTTCCACTACGCTTGTCTTGGAAAAGTAAGTTGTGTAAATTGAATAATAGTTATAATGATAATACCTTTAGATATTTGTTCAACTCTACCAACGTTGACACAAATTACTGGGAGGAAGAAAATCCCTTGACGGCGCCACCCCAACCCTGTCAGCCCCGTGTCGCCAGCATTGTCTGGTTGGGGGCAACAGGGCTTTCTATTTACCCTTCTGCTTTCACTCCTGTTCTTTAGAGCACCCTCAAGGGAGAGGACACGCCAATAATCTTCATTTGCTTCTGTTCATGCAGTTTATTTTTGCACCTCTAGACCTCTGGATCTCCTATCCTCCTTTATGTCACATATTTTTTCAGTGTCTTTACACGTCTTCTACTTGCGTTGAAGAATGCAAGGGGATTGATTGATTGGTCGGTGCCAAGATGCTTCAACTAATCAATCAATCCCTTGCATTCTTCAACTCAATTAACATGTATCCAATTTGTCATCTCATTCTCTATCTTACTCCCCAAATAATCACACATCATGAAGCTGCTGCGTTTAACCCTCTCCATGTTTCCAATGAATTCCTTCACCCTTACTGAATATACCGATCCTTCCATGTATAATTCCATTACTCTCACCACAATTATTGTTCACAATACAACGCAGCTGTGGCCACTGGTTGGAAGTGCTTGGATGCCTCACCTTTGTCTCTTATTCCGCGTTCTTGTCTGGCTTGCATGTCAGTTTAAGTAAAGTCTACTTAAACTTATGCAAACTTTGGTCTATGGTACTTGTATACGTAATATCGTGCAAACCTTTTTTCACTTCCATGCTGAACGACCTCCTTTCCAGCAGATGCCCTGGATATTGCACCACTTTCTTGCAGTGCAAAGTTCTCTCGAGTCTCTTCAACCATGTTTCCATGATTGCATGGGATTGGACAAAGCTACTTCAGTCATTGACATCTTCCATTATTTGTCCATCCAGCAAGATCACACATTGTTTTTGATGCAGAACTCTTACTCTATATTGGCAAACAGTCTCGTACTTCTTTTTCCTTCTCCAAACACAATCACTGTTACACCCATCAGCATCTGCCTCTCTCAAAGAATATGAAGCGTTTACAAATTAATATAAATCCTTTTTCACTCTCTGCAATCAATACAGTGTTATATGCAAACATAATCATATCCAACGTTCATTTAACATAATCTACGCATATTTTCATAAACAGATCAACAGTCAAAGTGACACGATTTTATTACTAAATTATCAGTGGTAACTGTAATGTTTCTTGATACATTTCTTAAAACTTTACACCTACTCCATATCTAGGCCTACTCCTTCAAAGCAGTCCTCCCAGTCTGTCTCTTGATTGGATTTCTCAAGATGTAGATTATTTTCTTTTTGCTATAGCCAGCGTTTTTTTTGTGTGTGTGTGATTATCCTTCGTAAATTAAGAATCTCGTTTACACAACCGCTCCCCAATCTAAATCTCCTTATTCCACTACACTGATCTCCTTCATCCTTTCATTTGGAAGCTTACATCTAGTTTCCTTGACATATTGCACGACCTAATCTCTCTTCAATTACAACAACCATTCTAGCTCCTTTTTCCTTTGCATACAATAAATACCCTTTCCCCAGCCTCCAATTAACCTGCTCCCTTTCCTCTCGTGTCAGCTTACTCACATGCATGTATATATATAATCGTCTATAGCTTTTCTTCTCTATCAAAACGTATTAGCTGTTATTCTATCGACACAACATAAAAGCCTAGGTCTTCCAACCCTTATTATACGGCTTCAGTCTTCATTACATCCTCGCCTCTTCTAGAGATCTATTAGTAGCTTCTCCGCTTGAATTTTTAATCAACGTGTAAAGTTAGCAATATTTTATTTACATAGTAGACGAGAGAGAGAGAGAGAGAGAGAGAGAGAGAGAGAGAGAGAGAGAGAGAGAGAGAGAGAGAGAGAGAGAGAGAGAGAGAGAGAGAGAGAGAAAAAAAAAGGAGGGTGGGGAAGAGAGAGATAGGATTGTGTAATTGGATTTCGTATGGAGTAGGTCAAAAGCAATTCCCCTCCTCACTAGGTCACAAACACTTCAGGCAACCCCTTCCCCTGGCCTGTCTCTATTTATGTAAAGAAAACTCTAGTTCACTCTTGCGTTCATGGTGCAGGCGTCCATGGTGGTCCTCGGCACAGCAGGAAGTGACGGTGAAAATGTGTTTATTTAACATCTACCTGAGGTCACGGAGCCTGGGAGGTAGTATCTCTCTCTCTCTCTCTCTCTCTCTCTCTCTCTCTCTCTCTCTCTCTCTCTCTCTCGCTCTCTGCTCACTCTCTGCTCTCTCGCTCGCTCTCTTGCTCGCTCTCTTGCTCGCTCTCTCTCTCTCTCTCTCTCTCTCTCTCTCTCTCTCTCTCTCTCTCTCTCTCTCTCGCCTGTCTTTTGGTGCAGTGCAATGCGACAGGTGTGTGCAACGGGCTGGAATGAGGCTGCGGTGTGTGTGTGTGTGTGTGTGTGTGTGTGTGTGTGTGTGTGTGTGTGTGTGTGTGTGTGTGTGTGTGTGTGTGTTTGCTGATGAGTTTCCTGTGTGAATGGACATACAAAAGGCAACTCATTTTGGGAGTAAGTCTTATCAAATGATTTGGCCTGAATTGATTTCCTATTCAGTAATAATGTATATGTTATTATTATCATCATCATTATTATAGTTATTTTTATTATTATCATTATTATTATTATTATTACTATTGCAGCAGCAGCAGTAGTAGTAGTAGTAGTAGTAGTAGTAGAAGTAATGGTAGTTATAGTCAGATAGCTACACAAACTTATCATTAGATGGTAAAAGGGAAACATAGTCAAACCAGGTAACTCACAGGTAATTCTTTATTTATTTATATATAAAGGAACAACACACGTATAGTCAGTAACTCAGGGACGTGGCGGCGGCGCTGCTGCCTACCGCGGACACTTGTGAAAGTAAACACGGCGGAGTATCGAAAATAATAGCTGTCAGGTAGTAAACAAAAATAATAATAATGGCGAATAATTAATTACTCTGGCAAAGTCACAGCGCAAGAGTTGAGACGGCAGGTGTTGTCATGTGGACTCCTCCCCCTAAAGTGTGTGTGGGGGACGGACGAGGGAATGTGTATGGGAGGGAAGGTATGAGTGTGAACGTGTGTGTGTGTGTGTGTGTGTGTGTGTGTGTGTGTGTGTGTGTGTGTGTGTGTGTGTGTGTGGGGTGTCTGTCCTTTTTCTTCTTTCTCCTACTCATCCTCCTTCTTTTCCAACTTCTTAAGCACTGATTATTTTTGAACGTGTCTTCACATCGGCTTTACATCGTCTCTTTGCACTGATGAGACACTGAACACGTGCAAAGGAAGCCTCATGAACCCTTGTTGCTTCCCACTTCAGTCACTCACACCAACATCTTGGAAAACAACAACAGCATCAGCATCAGCAGCAGCAGCAACAGCAACAACAACAGTGATAGCATAGTGGTAGTAGTTGTAGCAGCAACAGCAGCAGCGGTAGCGGCGGCAGCAGCAGCAGCAACAGCAGCAGCATTAGCAGCAGCGAGAGTACATACGTAACTGCATCCATGTGTTGAGGGGAATGGGGAATGGGGAATGGGCAGGGGGAGGGCCAGTGATTCTCGTGTAGGAGATATACACATATACAATGAGCGAGGTGTTTTGGGGGAGGGTGAGTGGACGCGGAGTAACAGGCGCATTCAACATAACCCCAGCCTTCCACACACCCTCAAGCCCCAGCAACATCCCACAGAGAACCCCTTCAGGTAACACTTACATAAAGCTTTGTGTTGCCTGACGGGTGTTGGACAGTCCCGACAATGACAAAGACTTGCTTCTGTCGGGTGAATGGCGTGGCGGTTTTTGTAATTATCTATTTTTTTTATTATCATACAGGGTGGGGTGAAGGAAGGAGATAAGGGAGAGGAAGGATGACTGGGGAGGATTTTTATGGTATTGAGTGGAAGATATAGAGAGAAAGTTTAATGGATCTTGATTCAGTTACCGTCTATTCCCTTCCTACTTTCTCTTTATTATGCTCCTCTAGTTTCAGATTTTTATCCTCTTCCTCCTCGTCTTTCTCATTCTATTTATGCCATTTAATTTTTCCTCCTTCACTTCTATTTTTTTCCTATTAAAGCTGCACATATTGCATCATACTAATTATCTTTAGTTTTTGCTGCATCTCATAACTGCCTCATCAATCACCAGAATGACTGCGTGAAATAATAGAAAGGCTCAGTCATTACAAATTAGTAATGATAATTCTTGTAACAATAACGGAAAAAAACACTGCGTGGTGTTCTAATGGCTGACTTCGGAGAAAAAGCTTGAGTTTTTCTGATTCTTTTTGGTGATGTGAGTTCGTGTTTCCCGATTGTAATGGAATCTAGTTATCGGAGACAGACAGAGGAAATTACTAAATTATACCTCCACTTACATTGTTAAAAGGTTTGTAAGTGTTCTATGTGTAACTGTTTGAGTGTGTGCTATGTGGAAGAAAGCAACTTTTTTTCTTTTCTTTTATACCCAAGAAGGGCAAGTTTAGGCTTTTAAATTACCTTCTGTGATCATCTTTCTTGGGACTGAATAGGTTATGCATTAATTTCAAACGCACCTGTGATAATGGATGTGAGAGAGAGAGAGAGAGAGAGAGAGAGAGAGAGAGAGAGAGAGAGAGAGAGAGAGAGAGAGAGAGAGAGAGAGAGTAATTAAGATGCAAGTTTATTTCCTCCTATAAATTAAGAGCATTCAGAAGAGACCATCAAGGCGGCTCCAAAGTTTTTTTTATCTTTATTTATTCAGTCAGTCTCACATTACACATTGCGAGGAGAGGAAACAGCAGGATATTTATAGTGTGCTTTGTCCAACCTCTTTTCCTCGAAAAGCTATAGAAAAAAAGTTGATGAAAAGTGCAGACTAAGGAGCTTGTGTAAAGAGAGAAAACAATGTGTGTTTGAGAGAGAATGTGTAGCCGTGTGTGGTGGTTATGTGTTGGTGTGTGTGGTGTGTGGAGTGTGTTGATGTGTGTGGTGTGTAGACAGTGTGTTGATGTGTGTGGTGTGTGTAGACAGTGTGTTGATGTGTGTGGTGTGTAGACAGTGTGTTGATGTGTGATCAAAACTTACTATTAATAACTACGTCTATTTTACTTGACTTCGTTTTATTGATATTTAGCGTGATGGTAATATATATTTCAAACAGACAAACAAATAGTTGCTGCTGGCTGTAGTGAAGGAGGAGAAGGAGAAAGAGGAGACAGTAAGGTTCAGAGGTGATGGGACTGGAGACACTATGAGAGGACAATGTTATCAGAGAAGAGGTAGGAAAGGAGGTATGAGGATAAAGGTTTTGTCAGATTATATTGAACTGTCGGCTTTGTCTGGGCTTCTGTCCAGCGAGAAAGTAGCAGGTAGGTAGGGGGGGGAGGAGGAGGAGGAGGAGGAGGAGGAGGAGGAGGAGGAGGACGGGGAAAGGGAGGAAGATAACCCTGTGTATGTATGACGTTGTGGAAAAATATCTGGGGCACGTGAATGGCTGACCATAAGACAGGCAAAGATATATTATTATGTACACATTTGGACATTGATCTTACAGACTATTATATCATATATGTATTATAAAACATAAAATATCGAAGAAATCCAACCACAGCGCGTAGGCAACAATATATTATAATAGTACACTCACACATACATACATACATACATACATACATACACACATACACACATACATACAAACACACTTATATTTATTTACTTATATGTGTTATTTTGTGTCTACAGGGTTCAAAGGACGAGAGGAATGACCACGCTTGGATATTAGGTAAAGTACTGTAGTGTTGTGTGTTTTTGAAGTGACTTGAGGTTGATTCATAATGATGCTAAAGGCGACGCAAGGAAAGAAAGAGTCATTGGGTTGAACCAAAATTGTGTTCGTTTTTGTGTAAATATTTCTGTATTGTTTTGTTTTAGAAGTGAGGCATGAAGGCATTTTTTAAACCATACACATATTTACATCAAGGTATGGTGAATATGTAACACACACACACACACACACACACACACACACACACACACACACACACACACACACACACACACGCACACGCACACGCACACTTGAAGTAGACGTCTTGAGGAAGCAAAGAGAAAAAAAAACCTCATTTAAAAAAAAATGTACTAGTAATCACCCATTCGACGAACACACACACGAAAAAAAACATTTAAAGGGAAGACGTTTATGAAAGGAGAGAAGGGAAAAGGATTGGAAGGAGGAGGAGGAGGAGGAGAAAGAGAAGGAGAAAGAGAAGGAGAAGGAGAAAGGAGTTCGTAGTGAAACTAAGGAAAGTTTTATAAGGAGTAGGGTGAGGAGGGAGCATTTTAGGAAGGAGAGAAAGGAAGATCAGGTTGAGAAGTTGAAAAAAAGGGGAAGACGTGATTTAGGGGTGGGTGGAAAGATGTGGCGAGCGGAGGAAAGGGGAAGGATAAGGCGGGGATTGACAAGAGGATTGTAAGGAAGGAGAAGATGAAGAGAGGGAGGATGACATTGTGATGAGACATAAATCTTTTGAAATACTTTGAAATCAGATGTCAGTCACACACATCCGAGATCATCCACTTCTCATCCATTCTCATCCATACTATCCACTTATCAACCACATCAGAGCCACAGTAAGTCCGCACCTTTGCCTCTTTTTCCCGGAGCCAGTAAGAAAATAAACTTCATCTTTCCATTCTCTTCTTAGCTGGTCGGTGAAGTAAAAAAATAAATAGGCGAGGGTAGCGATGGGAGATGACGAGTAACAAAGAAACGATAGACGGTTCGGAATCAAAGAGGAAACAGAGGAACAGAAGTAACAGAAGCTAAAAAATCAAGCCTCTCGACATGGGAGAACATTATTGAAACGTGTCAGGTATTCATAATAATTTCAAAACAAAACAAGAGCATAGAAGTATGAGCCGCCGTTTTTAAAATTATTTGATCAATAGAAGGATAAAGCAAGTCTGAGACATTAAATTAACAATAAACGAATACTACTTGTCTTCCCACAAAATATATTAAAGCGACAAAAGGCAGGAGGCGGGTGTCTTGGTTGCTGTGTGGCTGTCTCGGTTCCCAGCGCGACTGACAACTGGAAAAAATACTAGGGCAAAGGCAGGAGTGTTGGCAAGTTGTTCTGAAGGTAATATTGTGAATCTTTGGCCTTTGTTTGGCCGTACCTACTCCTGCAAATCTGCTGGAGTGAAGATGGGGGACGAGACGGATTTGGTTTGTGTGCAGATAACACAAACAATCTGAGGCGGCAACCAACACACGTAACACATATTTACACCGTCATCATGAAACACTTGTCCACTTACTACCTCTTCATCCTCTTTCCTATACACACACACACACACACACACACACACACACACACACACACACACACACATCTCATTCTCGTACTCATATCCCGTTACAGGCTCTACAAAATCCACGTTCGGGAAGTGTATGTCATTGTAATACCTTGTAGTTATTCACGAGAGAGAGAGAGAGAGAGAGAGAGAGAGAGAGAGAGAGAGAGAGAGAGAGAGAGAGAGAGAGAGAGAGAGAGAGAGAGCGAGAGCAGGAGAGAGAGAGAGTCAAGTGTAGCTTTTCCCTTTTCAGTTACTTCTGTCCGACTCTTTCCTGGGAATATATCGTGTTAACACTTTTCTCTAATTTCTTTTAATACCAGTCATGTTCAGTACGCCCCTCACTTAACCTCAGTACCAGGTGGGTTCAACTCCCTCTTTTTTCTCACTATAAGGCATGTCCACTGTCCCGTCAATTCCACCATCACTCATGTTTTCTTTAGTCAATCAAAATTTTCATCCTTTTCCAAATATTTTTTTCTCAGAACCAACCGCACCTTCTTTTCTTTCACTAGTAATGATGTGTTTCCAGGGAGAGTGTAAAAGAAAAAGAACATCCATTATTCTGTGCACCAACCTTTCTTGTATATCTAAAAGTCCTTTCGGTACAGCATCCCAACATAACCTTGCTTGGGCACTCGATCCATGTAGTTGTCTTCCTACAGCTGGTAATCATTTATCTGAATACAAACACAATCACTTTTTTTCTATAGTTTTCTCTCTCTTGTTACAGTTTTTTTCCCTTTACCAAGACTGAGTAGAAAGCTTAAAACATTAGCTACGCATTTTTCGCTCCGTCCACTGAGGGTGTTTGGTGTCAGGTTATCAAGACACAAGACGCAGGCATAAACTAGTGCTCCATGGAGAGTGAAATATCTTATGCGCATAAATATCAGGCTTGGCATCAGTGCTTTGTAAAACTTCGGCGGGTGGTCCAGATAGAAAGCTGAATCTCTCTCTCTCTCTCTCTCTCTCTCTCTCTCTCTCTCTCTCTCTCTCTCTCTCTCTCTCTCTCTCTCTCTCTCACGATACTACGTCTTCGTTTATCCATCATACCTGCACCTCAGGAGGCGTGGAGAGTGTGGCGGGAATACTGAGGGGGTGGGACTGCTTAGAACCCAGACTAGGGAGATGTGTCCTCCCTTCAAACCCTGAGTAAGGGTGAGAGGGAAAATGTGAAGCGCATTTCGCATTCCTTTGTCGTAGATCACGTGACATGACACTCCGGAGAAGAGCAAGTATTGACGTTCTCATCTGTGATCTTCCATTTTCTATATCTTTTCAGCTTCTCTCGTACGGAATCCACTCCACTTATGAATGTCCTTTTCTTTTCAAGCCATCCACTCAAGAGACCCTTTCTCCTTTCTCTCCCCTCCTCTCGCTTTCTCTCTCTTATCGCACAAAGTCCAACTATTTTTTTCTCTCTCTTTCCTGTACTCCTGGAGGTTGTTGCCACCGGAGAGCGTTCCAGGTAATCCAATGCTATGTATGTACAGGCAGCGTTGCAGATATAATGGGATGTGCTGTCACTTACATTTAATTATACACATTCATATATATATATATATTTTTTACATAGATATAAACTTTTTTTTTAATATTACATTATCTCTACCTTTTTTCCCCTTTCGTTTTACTTATAGACAATAATAGATGATAAACTGGCATGTGTGTGTGTGTGTGTGTGTGTGTGTGTGTGTGTGTGTGTGTGTGTGTGTGTGTGTGTGTGTGTGTGTGTGTGTGTGTGTGTGTGTGTGTGTGTGCGTGCGCGTGCGTGTATGTGTTGGGGAGGCTTGTATGTCTGTCTTATCTGTCTTGGTAAGGCGAAGCAGGACTGAGAAGGGGGCGGAATGCAGGAGGCAGTGGGCTCTTTTATGAAAGCGAAGACATCTTGGGCAGGTTCTTATAATGGACTTACCTTTCTCTCTCTCTTTCTTTCACACACACACACACACACACACACACACACACACACACACACACACACACACACACACACACACACACACACACACACACACTTTAGAATCTCCACATATTTTCCTACGCCTTCATTCCACACCTGAGAATCTCCACACCTGAGCTGCTTCTGTACCTTTCCAACACGTTTCTTCCACATTAGGGAAGGAAAATTAGCCACGATAAAAGAAAATTTGCTATTTGCAGTCACTTGGCGCCCGCGAAAAAAGCGTCGTACATTACTTTTACACTTCGTTCTTGTATGTTGTCTTTGTTAAATTAGATTGGTTTCCCTTCGTGTCTGAAAGAGTGGACGCATTTTTTTTGCCTGTTTGTGATGTTTATTTGCTAGTCTGAATTTAGTTAGGTGTTTTACCAAGCTTATTTTAACCTACTTTCATATTTTCGTGGGTGTTTGAAATAATAAGGCTGGTTTATAGACTCTCTCTCTCTCTCTCTCTCTCTCTCTCTCTCTCTCTCTCTCTCTCTCTCTCTCTCTCTCTCTCTCTCTCTCTCTGTTCATTGTATCTTATCGGTTTTCTTCATGTTTCCGGCTATCTTGTCTGGTAAACTGTTTCCCTTTATTTAGTTATTATCGGTATAGGACTGAAAGCACAAATTCTATTTTATTTTATGTTCGCTTTTACGGCTTAATACTTTTTGTTTTTCCATGTTACAGTTTTGTGTTTCCTGCACCTTTTTATGCAATTTTAAAATCCGCCAACATTTTCCAGTCAGTGAAGTTCTGTTGTTTTACTTTTGGATTTTCAAAATTCAAAGTCAACCCGAAATATAAAAGCAGGAGGAAAAAATAATTACCAGTATTTTTGTATCACGTAATTGTGTTATATATATATATATATATATATATATATATATATATATATATATATATATATATATATATATATATATATATATATATATATGTAGTTCAGCAAATACCCTTGTTATAGATCTACAGATCTTGTATCTGTTTTTCTTAGGTATTCTTATGTAATCTCTCTCTCTCTCTCTCTCTCTCTCTCTCTCTCTCTCTCTCTCTCTCTCTCTCTCTCTCTCTCTCTCTCTCTCTCTCTCTCTCTCTCAAAATCATTGTCATTCCATCATTAAGCTTGAAACAAAATACTTTTCCTCTTCCTCCTCCTCCTCTTCCTCCTCCTCCTCTCGCTGCACCTCGCCCCACCCCCTCTTCCTCGTCCTTCAAGACATAATATCATAGGCTGTCTCCTCGAGGGTCTGTAGCCAGTTGAAGATCATCATATTCCTTTCGTATTTGGTGAGAGGCCTCCCGCGGTCCCTCTCTACGTCTCGCGCGGTCAGACTCAAGTTCTTTTCCTTTGAGCTTCCCGTGGCCTGGCTGCTGGAGACTGCGGCGGCGGGGAGCTCAGCCTCTTTCTTGATTATCCTGAAGACGTCCTGGGCTGACTGCTGACGAGGCGGCACTACCAGGGTTACGCCGCCGCCATCAATCTGCTCGTGGAGAGATGGAGAATAGTGTTAGGAATGTTGTGTGTGTGTGTGTGTGTGTGTGTGTGTGTGTGTGTGTGTGTGTGTGTGTGTGTGTGTTACCATAGTCTCCCCATATCGCAATGAAAATGGCTCATCAACGTATATATATTTATCTTCTTAGTTTTATTAATAGGGGCGCACAAGAGGACCCCTTTTCTCGGGCCTCTCAAAATTGTCTTGGAGGTCAGGTGGAAAGGAGTCGTTTTAGAGGCAAGTAGAAGAAAGTGGAGGCAAGTGGAGGCAAGTGGAGGCAATGTTGTTTGATGGAGGTGCCTTTGGAGACCACCAACTCTTCCACTTCCTGTTCAAACACTTTACGCTTCTCCCTTCCGTTATTACTGCCTCCTCCTGCTCCTCCTCCTCCTGCTCCTTCTCCTCCTCCTCTTCCTTCCTTTCTGTTTACACTGCCTGTCTCATAATTTCTCCAGAAAAGAATATTGGAATATATTTTTTTCGTCCTTATCATACTTCTTCATCCTCCTCTAACAAGATCTGGTTGAAGTGCTCCTCATTTATTTTGGTTATAACATTCTTCCTTTTCCCAAATAACGTAAATTTCATATAGTATCTCATTCTCTCTTCTTTCAATTTTTTTTCTTTCTTTTGCGATACCTCTCTTTTTTTTCTGAGTTATTCTTTCGCTTCACTCTTTTTTTCGCCTCCCTTTCCCTCTCAATTAATCCTTTCTTTCCTCTTTTTTTCACGTTTCAGTCTTCTCTAACTTTTTTTTATCCCACTAAAACCCTTGTCTTTTCCAAACACTCCAGCAGCCTTTTTCTTGACTAACTCTAACTCGCCTTTTCCCTTGCAATGCTAAATCTCCTTCTTTTCTCTTCTTTTATGCCATTATTCCTGCCTTTCATCCACTCACCTTTACACCTCCTTGACCTGCTCCTCCCACGTTCTCGAGATCAAGCTCAGACTGGGAGAACCTCTGAAGGGCCTTGTACGTGGTGACGAGTCTTCTCTTGATGTAGTTCTGGCGCACCTGTGAAAAAGACGAAGAGATGATAAGCAAGACGAGATAAGGAGGTAGAAGATGAGTAATGAGAGAGCACAAGGAGGAGGAAAAATAAAAACTGTAGGAAGAGGAGAAGCGAAACGGAAATAGAGAAGGAAATTGCAACGAGGTACAAGGATGAAAGAGAGAATGAGATAGAGATAAAAAAAAGTGTGAATAGAGAAGGAAATTGCAATGACGTACAAGAATGAAAGAAAGATATATAGAGAGAGAAACAAAGGAAAAAAAACACGTGAGGGAGAGGATGGCGGAAAAGGGTGAAGATATCTTGGGATGGAGTCAGGAAGTAAAGGCGAAAGAGCCCGGGACATGGAGACATAATGAACAGAATGAAGAGATGTGTGACGTAAATGAAGGGAGGACGAAGGCGTAAATGTAATATGCTGGTGGCGGAGAGAGGAAATTGAAAGGTGAGAAAGAGAGGTATACATAGACGTCTCGATAGATAGATGATAGATATACGCGTAGATAGATAGATAGAATGGTTAATATATATATGTTAGTAATCCGTTCGAATGGTTGGTGTTTAAAGAAAGTATGACAAAGGGCGTGAGTGCGTGCATCAGTGGTGACGGAGGCGGCGAGGGAATGAGTTGTGAGCAAAGAAGAGACGTTAGTTTTATCCGGTTTATCTGACAATTTTCCAGCGAGGTGCGTTTTCCAGACCATCGCACGTACCTCTGTGTGTGTGTGTGTGTGTGTGTGTGTGTGTGTGTGTGTGTGTGTGTGTGTGTGTGTGTGTGTGTGTAATGTGTTTTAATACAGGTTAAAGTGCAGTCTTTAGGTGTCTGCTCTATCGTTATGGAGTCTTTTATTCGCATCCTCTCTCTCTCTCTCTCTCTCTCTCTCTCTCTCTCTCTCTCTCTCTCTCTCTCTCTCTCTCTCTCTCTCTCTCTCTCTCTCTGGTTGTCTTACTATTAGTTTCTCAGCAAGAACGATAATGAAGGTGTAAAGAGTATTAGCGGAAAGATGGAGGGAGGTAGAGAGGAAGAGACAGGATTGAAGGTCAGGGATCAGACAGGGAGAACAAACCTAGAAATACGTTGAGTTAATAAACGAATAACATGAATATTATTTGAATCGATGGAGTGTAATAGACAACCAACCATGCAGGTATAGTTGATGGCAAGGATGAACTGGAAATTAACGACAATGTGTGATGAAAGAGCTGCGATTGATGATGAATGTGATAATGAAATAGTTGACAGCACCGGAATGGAAGCGAAGCAGTGGTGTGTGTGTGTGTGTGTGTGTGTGTGTGTGTGTGTGTGTGTGTGTGTGTGTGTGTGTGTGTGTGTGTGCACCGCTAGAGATATATAACCCCATCCCACTCACCCCCATCCATTTCTCCTTACTGCTGCTTCATTCCAGGCTCTGTACCCGTCCTCTTCCTTCCTCTCTCCTCTCGCTACCTTCCTTTTTCATCTCCTCTTCCCCTCCCTCATTCCTTGTTCCTATTTCTTTATCCCTGTGTTTCCTCTCCTTTCTCTTCCCTCCTTCCTCACGGCGTTCATTCCCTCCCCACCACCACTCCTTGCTTGACTTTGTACCTAGAAGCATAAACCTTACCTATCCTTCCCTTCAAACTCCTCCACATAATATTTGCTCTACATCCTCTGCAGTAATGATGGAGCCCCCGACAACCTTCCCTCCAGCTACGGATTAAGGCTTAACTATTTCCTCTTTTATAGTTAGATAAGGAGGGAAGGGAGGGAAGGGAGGGATTGAAGGATGGAAGGAAGAAAGGAAGGCTGATTCATTTCTCCCTTCGGCTCGATATATATTTTTACATGAGCCAAGGAGAAAATACGTGAAGGACGTTGTGACATATTTCTTATAATAGATATAGAGATAGAGTTAGATGGATAGATAGAGAAAGAGATAGAAAAAGAGAGAGAGAGAGAAAGAGCAAGATAATGGGTTTCTTTGTCATATTAATGGATATATTTTTGAAACTTCTCGGGAAAAAGTTTGTTTTACGTTACTTTTCTGTTTTCCATTCGTCTTCCTCCTCCTCCTCCTCCTCCTCCTCCTCCTCCTCCTCCTCCTCCTCCTCCTCCTCTTCCTTCGCTGCCGCCACCGCCACCTTACGCAACTGCTGGTAGTGAGTCAGCAAGTATTGTAGCAAATATGATTGTCCCTCTGACCTTACTATATGCACGACTCTCTCTCTCTCTCTCTCTCTCTCTCTCTCTCTCTCTCTCTCTCTCTCTCTCTCTCTCTCTCTCTCTCATACACATAGGGTGGAGTGGATCGTGAGGAGATGAGTGTGTGTGTATGTATGTTTGTGTGTGTGTGCGTGTAATTTCAGCTTAGGTTGCAGTTTTATACATTATTATTATTTTTTATGATGAATTATTTATTACTTTCCGTGTTGTACAGAGTGTATGTAACCTTGGGACGTGTATGTGTGTGTGTGTGTGTGTACTTACATGACATATATATGCCTCAGATCTCTCTCTCTCTCTCTCTCTCTCTCTCTCTCTCTCTCTCTCTCTCTCTCTCTCTCTCTCTCTCTCTCTCTCTCTCTCTCTCTCTCTCTCTCTCTCTCTCTCTCTCTCTCTCTCTCTCTCTCTCTCTCTGGCGTTAGTCACACATTCCCCTCAGTGTAAACAAACCCTTAAGCGTCAAGTGTAAATAACTGAGTTTGTGGCTCTGAATACATATATACATACATACGCACATACAGACATACATACATCAATTCATACACATACATTCATACATACATGCTACACACACACGCACATACTTTTAGATAGATAGTTACATACATACGTACTTTATGTGTAAATATTCACGTGAACGTATGGTCGTACGTACACACATGTAAGTAACGATTTGTATGTACATGACCTTGACTGATTCTCTCTCACCTCTGACTCACCTACCCTCACCCCCCTCTTCTCTCCTCTCCTCTCTCCCCCTTCTTCCTTTCTCGCTCTCTCCCTCTAACCTCCAGCCCCTCTATTCTTACCCCCTTCCATTCCTCTTCTCTCTTCCTCTCTCTTTTTCTCTCTCTTTTATTTGTATTCACACATGCCTAGGTTTCAAGGTCATTATTTCTTTCCCTTCCGCTTCCCTTTTCTCTGCCTGCGTTTCCCACTTTGTAATTCCAATATTTTTTCAACATGACCTTCATCACGCAATAGCTATCTTTTATTTCTTTGCGTCTCTTTTTTTTTGGATAAAGTTCATCCACCTTATCGGTTTTGTATTGTGTTTCCCTCCTTGTATTAATTATTGCATTCCGTGTGTGTCTTGTTGTCTTGTTCTTGTGTTTTATCTTCCATTATTTAGTGGTTCGTCAATTTCTCTTTCGTGTCCATCTTATTCTATTTCATCTTCTACGTTATTCAGCCTATCAGCTCTCCCCTCCTTCCTTCCTTCCTTCCTTCCTTCCTTCCTTCCTTCCTTCACTCCTCCTCTTTCCTTAATCTATGAATAAATTTCTCTCCCTCCTCTGTCTCCCCTTCTTCCTTTTAATTTATATATCCTTTTCCCCCTCTCATGCCCTTCTGAATGCCATCCCCTCCTCTCCCTCCATTTCCGCTCCAGTGCTCTTCATTTCTTCCTTCCCTCCCTTCCCTCCCTTCCTCCCTTCTTCTCTATTTCCATTCCATTCCACCTTTCGTTTCCTCCCTCCCTCCTACTCCCTCTTTCACCTGTAGCAGACACGCCCCTTTAAAAACCTCACTAATGGATGTCCTCCTCCTCCTCCTCCCCCCCCCTCCCCCTCCTCCTCCTCCTCCTCCTCCCCTACCCAGGCATTATCCTCGCTCACGCCACTGCCTCTCGAGGGATCATCGTTCACTCCCCCCCAGAAGTGCCTCGGAGGGAAAGGGTAGAAGAGGGGAGGAGAGGGTATTGGAGAGGGAGGGAGTCATTAATGGGGTGAAGAGGCATGGGAGGAGGAGGAGGAGGAGGAGGAGGAGGGTAGTTTTTGAGGGGAGGGGCAGGAAGAAGGGGATCTAGAAGGGAGCGCTGTTGGTGGGGTCAAATATGTTTTCTTCGTCACTGTTTTAATTCCTGCAAAGATCATTTTTCACTTTTTTTTCTTCTCTCTTCTCTTTCTCATCCTCCATTGTTGTTGCTGTTCAGGGTAATACAGTGTGTGTGTGTGTGTGTGTGTGTGTGTGTGTGTGTGTGTGTGTGTGTGTGTGTGTGTGTGTGTGTGTGTGCAGTATACATACACTCCAAACAACATAGTGTGCATTTCGTCTGCTAGTGTGATGTTTTAAGCAAGAGAGTGTGTCAGTTAAAGTGCTGACAAAACACACGCACACACACACACACACGCACACACACACGCACACGCACACACACGCACACACACACACACACACACACACACACACACACACAGTAGTTACGTTGACTTCCTGCCAACTCTCCCCTCCCTTGTCCTTGCTGATCGAACTTTGGGCTGAAACCTCCAGAGTCTCAAACGAAGTGTGTCCCCAATCTTGACTTGGAAAGCCCCTTGATCTCATACTCAAAGGAAGTGAAGCCCATTTGGTTTGAAATGCCTTGATGACAAAATTACCTCATTACTAATGGCTACTACATGACGTGCACACTTAATATTTTTTTTTTTTTTAAACTTCTTGGTGTTTTTTTGCAAAGTTTTTATTTTTATGATTTCTCAGTTTGTTTGTTTTTATTATTTCTCAGTTTGTTTTACTGAAAATTATACCGACCTAGCTTCGTTTTTTTCTTTTTCTTCGTATTATCATTATCATTGTAACATTATTTCCTTCTATCCCGTCCGATCTCCTTCTCTTCTCACTTAACCTTATCCCTGCACCCCCTCGTCCCACCTGCGGACCTGCCCTCCTCTCACCTGCCTCATGGCTCATTAGTGGTGCCGAGAGAGATACTGAAGACCACCTAGGTTCTCTAAGTGGCTTCTCAGCTCTAACGAGGGATGAGCAGCATCCACGCACGTTATTATCGCTAAGGACGCCCAATGTGTGGTCTTGTTTTTAATTGTTATCCTTGTTAACACCACCACTATCACCGTGACTACTATTACTATTATTATTATTATTATAGTAGTAGTAGTAATAGTAGTAACAGAAGTAGTATTATATTTTGTTTGTTCTTGGTGGTGGTGAAGTTGTTTTTGGTGTTGTTGCTGTTGGCACCACCGTTGTGATCTGGACTCCTCGCTTCCCCTTCCATCCCCACCATCACCATCACCATCACCACAACCACCACCCGCGTCCCAACTTTGTTAAACTCCCTGAAATTTATGTCCCGAGGAGATGAAACACACACAAACACACACCCTCTGTCTCTCTCTCTCTCTCTCTCTCTCTCTCTCTCTCTCTCTCTCTCTCTCTCTCTCTCTCTCTCTCTCTCTCTCTCTCTCTCTCTCTCTTTGTCACCAGGACCCGTGTGACAAAGCAATTAGGCAACGCACACAACACTCCTCCGTCACCGTCACCGTTACACTCCGTCCCAACATTACCTGCACTAGATTGGATAGTCATCTGTAACGGGAAGCTGCTGTACCTATGAAGCGCTATCTCCCTTGTGACTCCTTTTTAGTGTGCTTTTGGTATGCCTGAAATTTTATGTATTTCAGCGTGTGTACTGATTTGTATTTCATCCCTTTTACAATTGTCTGTACATACTAGTGCCATGTGTGTTTAGGGGGAAGGAGATGGGCTTGACAGGAACGTGTTAGGACTCAACAAACGACATCTATTTGTGCTCTGATTGAAGGGAGAATGTTTGACATGATTGCAGGGTTCTGTTAGGGAAAGGAAACTTGACCACACACATTGGGAGACGGGGAAGGGGGTAACCACAGTCCACTAGCGGCATGTATGATGAAACTGAACTGGATGAGAGAGGGAAAGGGGAGAGGATAACGTAGAAGAGAGGGTATCATACAAAGCATCGAATGGGAAAGGGGAACTAAATGGAATCGTGGCGTGTTCTACAAAACCTTTTATTCTACATTCGAGAATCACTTTAATTCAACCCCGAAAAATACACTCGACTCCTATTCCTCTTACTATAATTTTACTTTCCTGCACCACCACCATTCACAGCCTCATTGCCTTGCTCAAAACTCCCTACCGCAAGCCTTAAGCCTCCCTTTCCCAGTCTCCCAACTCCATGATCCTGTTATTTCACCCTGATCCTTCTCTATTTCCCTAAGTTCTTCGTTTTCGCTTCAATTTCCCTTCCCTGGATCCCCTCGCCCATCCCCTTACTCGTCCTCGCTACTTACACTTCCCCTCGTACTCCTTGCAAATTAAGTTGTCTAGAATGTGTAGCCTTCCACGTGGAGGGGCTGACGTGCTCTTATGTAAACTATATAATTTAGTTAGCGTGAACACAGTGTCGTTGAGTATGAAGAGGGTCAGAGTGAAGGGAATTCGAGGAAGAAGGTAAAGGTATGGTGGAACAGGAATGAGAGAGAGAGAGAGAGAGAGAGAGAGAGAGAGAGAGAGAGAGAGAGATTACTTCAGGGATTTGTAGGAAATGTTACCTGAATGAAACGCTTTTAGAATATTGCATTGCTCAAAGTCTGCGAGGATGCGAGGGAATGAGTTTATGGTAAGAGCCCCACCGCGTATTTTATTCATTCCTCCCCCAAGAAAAGAGGCACTGAACTTATGAACTCTTGTGCGCCTACCAACACCACACACACACACACACACACACACACACACACACACACACACACACACACACACACACACACACACACACACACACGTCTAAACACAGGTATACGTGTGTTTCTCCATAAAGAAGCCTCCCAGCCTGCAAATTAAGTTAAAAGCAACAGCTGGTAATTACTGGTGAGCAGGACATGATGGCATGCATCTCTCTCTCTCTCTCTCTCTCTCTCTCTCTCTCTCTCTCTCTCTCTCTCTCTCTCTCTCTCTCTCTCTCTCTCTCTCTCTCTCTCATATGAACTTTCTATCTTTTCGTTGTTATCCTCACTCTTTCCTCCCTTTCCATCCTATCTATAATACTACTTCTTCTTCTTCTTCTTCTTCTTATATTATTATTATTATTATTATTATTATTATTATTATTATTATTATTATTATCACTATTATTATTATTCTTTTCTTCTTCCTCCTCCTCCTCCTCCTCCTCCTCCTCCTCCATCTGTATTCTTTTATTAACTTGGGAAAGGTTCGCTGGAGGGTAACATGGTAGCAATTTTTATATTCCATTTATTTCCGCGAGAGAGAGAGAGAGAGAGAGAGAGAGAGAGAGAGAGAGAGAGAGAGAGAGAGAGAGAGAGAGGAAATGTTAAATAATCCCAAATAAGTGAAAGAATAATATGATTTGATAAATACTACAAAATCGCAGTAAAATCAATATTATTCGTTGGAAAAAATAATATAATGAAAAACTATGCTGAAAATTAGACACGGCAACGTAGACTAATGAAAAGATACATAAATAAACGAAATACAAAATACTAAGTGGTGCCGCGAAAATCGTCCTTCAAAATATAACAAAAATAAAACCGAATAGAAATCAAACAATACAACACACACATCATATAGTAACACAAATCAAAAATAAACCGATTGTAAACATAATCTGAACTTTAAATAAAACCACAACTCGCATAAAAATACTAACACTTGTATGACTTAATGAACAAAAAGAAGGAAACATGAATAACAAAACATTGATCCATACCTTCTTGTTGACGGAACGGATGAAGTCAGCGGCAGTAATGGCGGGACTCTCAAGGGAGCCTGGCTTGGCCTGGGGGGAAGGGAGCTGTGAGGTGGAGGCCACGTCCCCTACAGCTACCCAGGTGGAGCACGAGCGTGAGGTGGGGTCAAGGCGGGGGAGCAGAACCCCCTCCAACCTTCCCCCCACCCCCGCAAAGGTTGATCTGAAGCACAAAATTGCCCTACTCGCATTAGTATAGGTTGTGTTTACTACTACTACTACTACTATTACTACTACTACTACTTATTTATTCATTCGCTAGTTCATTTGCTTATTCACTCATTCATACTTCAGAAGACGGGCTCCACGAAGGTTAAAATGGGATTGTGTTGTGGCAGAGAAATGCATTTATGTTATGAAGGGGACGTGATGGTGCTCTGGTGGTAATGTTGAAGTTGTTACGTATGTAGGAAGAATGGCAGTGGGGTAGTGCGTTTAAGGGATTATTATTATTATTATTATTATTATTATTATTATTATTATTATTATTATTATTAAGTATTTTCATCATTATCAAGCTTGTGTTATATTTTTTAATAACATCGCCGTAAATAAATACTTTAAGGTTCTTCTATCCAACTTTTTATACGGTATTTGATTTCATGAGCAAGGAAAACAAGATTCAGGAATATATGCAAGCAACACACTCCCGGAATCTGTCTGTATGCAGAGTAAATTATATCCTTGCAAGATGTGAAACCAAACAAAAATCATTGGAGGAGAAAACACAAAAAAGAATTCTGGAACGGATTAATCGATACGCGGTGAGGGTGAGGTGGAAGCAGGTGGGTGGAGGCAGGTGAGGTGAAGGCAGGTGAGGGCGAGGTGGAGGCAGGTGAGGGGAGGCAGGGGAGACGAAAGGAGTCAGGTGAAGGTCTTGTGGGAAATAAGTTTATGCAAGATGGGACTTAGGGAGAGTACAAATTATTCTGAATGAGGCAACAATAAGGAATAGAAAGTATAAGGTGAGGAATGACAAAGTTCAGTGTGAGGTGGAGGGGGGACAGGTGAATGACGAGTTATATCAAGGTGAGGAACATGGGACATCATTAACTTCAGGATATAGATAGATAGGTAAGAGGGTGACTGACGCTAGATGGGGTGAGGATGAGGAGCAGTCATAACAAAGTCAAGTCAGACACAACGAGAGTTACGTTGGGAGTCAAGATGGAAAATGTGCCTGAAACAATAATGCGGCGGTAAAGGTAGCGAGTTCAAGTGTGACGGGATGACTTGTGAGTGCAATATGAGATGCAAGGAAGACAGTACCCACCTCGCTGACCCACGTGCGACTCAGCTCTCCGTCATTCGAGACCCCCACGCCGCTGATGTCTGATGTGCTGAAGCTCTTCTGAACACCAAGAGCTGAGCTAAGGGCGGCACACGAGCGGATAAGGTCACTCTCCTCTTCTCCCCACAAATTGCAGCTGCCGCCTTCACCAACCGTGCTGCCGCCACCACCCAGTCCAGAGGGTACCTGTAGGGCCGAGAGGGACGGAGAGGGAGAGAGGGGAAGCGTTGAGAGCATTGATATATTGAGTGTTTTATTAGAGGCGGAGAAAAAAGGAAGTACTTGTGTAGAAATCATCGTTAATAAGTGGATGCAAGACAAGCTTTATTCTTTCAACGTATAAAGAATTGTTTTGATATACATCTCATCACAGAAAGGCTTAAAATATCAATTCATAAAGCTTGTTTAAAGCCAGAAGCTGGCAGCCATCGCATTTCTTTTCATAATTAATTTAGTTTTATTTAAATTGATAAAAAAGTAAGAGTATCATAATATAACTGCAAATTGAAATTTGAATCATAGATAAAGAAACAAAACAAATTTTGTCAGAAATTATCTTATGTAAAGGATGAAGCAAAATTTTTGCTATTTTACTTTACTGCTAATTTTATATTCATGCTTAAAATGTTGAAGATTAGCCAAAGAAAAATCTCGTAGGCAGCAGTTTGGCAAGATATTCATGAATAAATAAAAGAAAAAAACGATTGTAAAAAAATGCTGCTAAAAGTAAAATTATATAAAGGATGCAAACCAAACATCTTCCAGAAATGACAGAAAAAGAAAAAGAAACGTTGTGGTAGTAGAAAAAATATACGAGAGCAAACCATTTATGTTTCTCAAGTAAAAGAAGAAACAAGGAGAGAGAGAGAGAAGAGAGAAGAGAGAAGAGAGAGAGAGAGACGAAAGAATATAATTTGTTCCGCCAAAAACCTCAATCAACATTTTCTAAACGAGCGTTCACTTCCATGCCTCCCTGACCCTCACTCGACCTCGATAATACAACAGCACTCAGAAAAGGGGAAAAAAAGAGTAAAAAAGAAAGACCACATCAGCTCTGCAACACACAAGGAAGCAATGCGTGGCAATATTACTCATACTAGCTTCAGAGACTTTCTTTGTTCTAGGTCGTTAGCACACACACACACACACACACACACACACACACACACACACACACACACACACACACACACACACACACACACGACAAGAGTGGTGTACAGAGAGATAAAAAACAATAAGTCTCACTTCATCCTTTAATTACCAACACATAATTAGTTCCACGGAAAGGCGACATTTTTTCAAACTTAATGCAACCAACTTTTAATGGCATCGCGGCCACTCATTAAGCCCGCTAGACGAGGCCTGAACGTGATGGAAAACCAAATAGAAACAATTTAAGGTCTCAAAAACGTAAATAACAAAACAATTATTTGCTTTAATTATTTTCTACATAGCAGCAACAACAGCATCGATGATAGCAGCAAAACCAAACCAAATAAAATCCAGACAGACACATCGTATTCGCCTCCCTCACTCTGACCTTAAGGGAAACATTCAATACAGGCTCTGACATCCGGGTCACCTCATGCTACCTTTCACAGTCTCACCGCGGCACCTACTACTCCCTCGGTCACCCCGTAAAAAGGATGTAATGCCTGCCACTTTGTCCCACCTTGCCCTCCCCAGACTCCTTCCTGGTCCTGCTTTGTAGCTAAGACCGCCACTCACTGAGCCGCAGAGGTGTGTAATGGACGTCGTGTATCCACCTGAATGGTCCTCTCTCGCCTGGAATATTGGTGTCGGTGGCGCCCTTGGGATAAAGCTATTTGTTTCCGAGGCATTGTGGGTGTGGATGGAGGCAGCCTTGGTACGGCGCGACGGATGATGTGGAAATCGTTGGCGCTCGTCTGTTCATGTTGGTCTATTGTTGTCTGATATTCCATTATGTGTCGGTTGTTGGTCTTCAGCCTCGGTAAGAATGACTATCCGCTGAGTTTGCTGGCTTCGTATAGATCACTTACTTTTATGACTAGTTTTTACGCACTGTCTCGTTATTGTTATGGCAACTCAAGCTTTATTATTATCATTATTTATTATTATTATTATTTCTGTTATTATTATTATCATTATTATTGATATGTGAATGCAGGAAACAAGAATACATAATAGTGCAAATGTTGAGACAGGAATAAACTATAAAAAGAGAGAGAGAGAGAGAGAGAGAGAGAGAGAGAGAGAGAGAGAGAGAGAGAGAGAGAGAGAGAGAGAGAGAGAGAGAGAGAGAGAGAGAGAGAGAGAGAGAGAGAGAGAGAGAGAGCATGGAAACAAGCATGCATCAACCTTGTTCCCGTTTCCCTTACACTTCTCCTTTTCCCTCCCTTCCTGCGTTCCCCTCCTCTTCATCCCTCCCTCCACCCCTCCCTGTCTCGGGCTCTGTTCCCTCTATTGCTTCGTAATTACCGTTAGTAAGCCCAGTCATTAGAGGGTGATAGGGGGAGGTTATTACTCACCTGGGCGCTTTCTCTCTCTCTCTCTCTCTCTCTCTCTCTCTCTCTCTCTCTCTCTCTCTCTCTCTCTCTCTCTCTCTCTCTCTCTCTCTCTCATAGTTTTTTGCTGATGATTTTACTTTTATTTCATCCTCTGTTTCCTCTTTCATGATAGTCCAGCAACAATATGAATACTAAACAGCATAAACAACAACAACAACAACAACAGCAACACAACAGTAACAACAACAATAGTAGCACCAATAACAACACCACCACCAACAACAAACATCACCAACAGCAACAACAACAGTAAACGGGGAAACAATTACCACTCCTGACATCAGCTCATTTGATGTCCTTGTTTGGCTTCCCTTCACTCACTCCAATTATGCTTCTATTGATATATATCCTTGTTACATTGTCTGGCTCTTCAGACTAATATGCTTCCCTCTCTCTCTCTCACACACACACACACACACACACACACACACACACACACACACACACACACACATACATACACACACCATGTTGCCTCGTCAGTACATGCTGCACCATTCCCGTGATTCATGGCTTAGCGGCGCACACTGTCCTTAATATCAAGAAAATCATACCGGAATACATAGGACACACAGGGCTGGAGAGGGTGCGGAGGGGTGCACGGTGAGATAGCGGTGGCAACCTTTGATGTGTTCCCGTGCAACCCTTCACTCTGGTATCCTTTCTTTCAAAACCCTCACCTTGATCGATCAAATTGCAGCTGCCACTAGCTTTGTCACGTTCCATTCGACTTTACCATTCAAGGTTCTCTTTTACAAAGGCAACCTGACGAGCAGGATGACTTCCTGGAAGCGTGTTTTATATCCATACACTCAGTTACCGTTCACAATCTATGCATTGAACGACCTGCTGTGTCTAGTGTTCAGCAGTCTTATTCGATCTCCTTTCAATGTAAATAAAAGTCATCAGATGGGTAAACTCTCGAGGCAGCATTAGAGATTTCCATAGGTCATTTTTACCATATTTTCTGGCATTGTTTAATTATAATGGTTACTGGAAATTTAATTAATTATTATGCTGTCCATCACTTGTGTCCTTCGTAGGTCATTAACTCAGCCAATAACTCTTTGCTTTCAATATTGGTCAGTCCTAAGAACCACGAAAAAAAGTAACTCCTGCTTCGTTAAATATAATTACTAAAACGTCAGTTAAGTTTATTAGTGGGAGGAAAGGGAGGGGAGGTGAAACAATGGAGTGAAGTGCATTAAGGTGTGTGTGTGTGTATGAGACACACACACACACACACACACACACACACACACACACACACACACACACACACACACACACACACACACACACACACACACACACACACACACACACACACGAGTGGAGAATGTAAAAAAACAAAAAAACCCTCCAGTGAGTGACTTGCAGGGAGGGGGAAAGAGAAATAAAGCGTGAAAGCAGGAAAAACGTAACTCGTGAGTGTGGACAGAGAGAAGGGAGGGGAAGGGAAGGGAAGACAAGGAATGGCAAGGGCGGGTAGGTTGGACCGATGGGGAGTTACAAGGGGGAAGGGGAGTGGACAGGAAAACTAATGGGTGTGGTTTGGGAACGAGATGACTGAAGTGACACAAGGAAGATGTTCTTGGGAGGAGAAAACCATGTACGGAGGTGTTGAGAGAGAGAGAGAGAGAGAGAGAGAGAGAGAGAGAGAGAGAGAGAGAGAGAGAGAGAGAGAGAGAGAGAGAGAGAGAGAGAGAGAGAGAGAGAGAGAGGGAGGGAGAGGAGGAAAGGAAAACATGGAGGAGAGGGGATGGAAGGGGATGGAGGGTTAGTGGGAGGGGAGGAAGGGAGGACAGGAGGCAAGTGGGGCGTTTCCTCTTAGCTGACGGAAAAAAAAGGTCAGGACATGGACGAGTTCGTGGAAAAAGCGTTTTAATTTTTCTTTTTTTCCTGACAGAGAGAGAGAGAGAGAGAGAGAGAGAGAGAGAGAGAGAGAGAGAGAGAGAGAGAGAGAGAGAGAGAGAGAGAGAGAGAGAGAGAGAGAGAGAGAGAAAAAAAAAAATGGAGAAAGACAAAGACGAAGGCTAACAGAAAAGAAATATATGCAAACAGAACAGAGAAAGGCAGAGACAGACAGTAAAGAAGGAGACCCGTAACAGTAAAACACACACACACACACACACACACACACACACACACACACACACACACACACACACACACACACACACACACACACACACAAGAACAGAGACACCGGGTGGAAACAAAAACAAAAAGTCATATAATTCACCATTTTTTTTTATATATATATACAAGGAAGTTACGAATAATAGTCTTAACGAAAAAAAAAATAAATAAAAATGAAATAAAGAACTGAAAATACAACGCGATTACAGTTCAATAGGAAAAGAAAAAAAAGAAGAGAAAAAAATAATAGGAACAGAAAAAAAATATCTAACTCTCTCTCGCCTCTCGATCTTATCCTTGGAGAACATTTACTTGTTTTTATCTTTTAATTTTTTTTATTGGTGAGTGAAGAATTTTTTTGTGATGTGACCTGGAGTGATTTAACCTATGTAGCTGACCTTGGTGGGGCGGGACCAGGAGATGTCAGGAGTCACGACCTTCAGCGAGAGAGAGAGAGAGAGAGAGAGAGAGAGAGAGAGAGAGAGAGAGAGAGAGAGAGAGAGAGAGAGAGAGAGAGAGAGAGAGAGAGCAGAAGAAAAAATAAATATACTGCAATAGAAGCAAATCCTGGAGTGAGTAACATTGATATGAAAGGAAAACCAATAACAGCTGACCCATAATTAGCAAGGGATTAACCAACAGTGATCCAGTAGTAGCAATCAATAGCCTCTTCAATCCAGTCTTGCCTCCAGTTCAGCAATATTCAATACGAAGTAAAAATAGTACCATCCACGCGTACTATCAAACCCATCATGATGTAGCCAGCCAGATCCAGCGTCAGTTTGGGAACGTGATGGGAATACTCAGCTATATTCTAGGCAACAAACAGGTCTGTTACACCATCCCACCAGCTCGGAATGACCCCACAAGTGCATTCCTCTGCGATAAAAAGACTGTTCGGTGCCCCGTAACCACTCGCTCAACTGACTCGCGGGAAACAGCTCAGCAGTCATGTCTCCCTTTTTACGAGTTGGGGTAAGACCAGGTGGATGAGAGGGAGTAGAGTTCCAAGCTTTATGTCACCTCATGGAGCGGACTTGGAAAGAAACTGTTGACCAGATGAAACTAGGAAACTATAATGTGCGACAACACCCCGCCTCCCCCACCACATATATATATATATATATATATATATATATATATATATATATATATATATATATATATATATATATATATTTATGTTGTTACAGGATGCGGGACTGGGACCCAACTTGTCGTGCGTCCCACCAACCACTTGGCCAATCCTTTCAAAATGGTTCACTACAATTCAACGAACAACAGGTAAGTTATTGATATTTAATATTTAAAGTTTAAGACAGGCAAGTTTCTCTTTAAAAACAGTAACTTGTCTGTTTTTTTTGTGGCAGAAGTAGTTGTCGTTTGTTATCATACATGAAGCAGCACCATTGAGGTGTTCACTCGGGATGCTGCTTGGTGGGCAGCAGAGACACTGGCAAGCAACCTTCGCCAAATGTGGGTAAACTGTCTTCATCGTGTTCCACCTTTGCAAACTGTTTTGACTTGTTCTACGGATTCTTTTTTCCTTGTGATATCTCTCAATATCTTCCATGACACACTTCTTTGCTGCACATGTCTTTTCTGCTTCATCATCACTGCTGGAAGAAGCAAACATAGAGGTCATTGATTCATTTAATGTTCCATAGGTGCTAGATGTTTCAGTTGAGTTATCTCTTCTTTGTTTATCTATTGGTTCATCTTCCTTTGCTGGCTTGGTGTTCCCCTGAGTAAGTTCTTCACAAAGTCTGGCAACTAATGATTGTACTTGATCATTGACGTATGAAGAGGAAAATAATTTATTCATATATCTTGAATCAAAATATGTTGCAACTGTGTACAAATATTCACTTTCAAAACAGGTAAATGTTTTTTCGACATCAACTCGCATTGCTTGTTTCATGATATTTACTACCTGTCTTGCTTCTCTGTCCTGTGTCTCAATCACATACATCCATTGTCTTTAACTTTGAAAGCTCTATAACGTATATCCGTATGCGTGTATGCTGCTGCAGATGCAGATGCGAAGGAGGAGGATGAGGAGGAAGAGGAGGAGATAGAGGAGATGGAGGAGGAGGAGGAGGAGGAGGAGGAGGAGGAGGAGGAGGAGGAAAGTGACATGGGAGGGTGGATTCTTCTTATCAACTGAGACTAACAGAATTCTCGAAGGGGAAAGACAAAAAGAGCCGAAGATCTTCTTATATCACCGAAGATATTTCAAAGTCATCTCGTAGGAAGAGAAGGAGGAAGAGTTAAAACACAAAGGAACACAAAGGAGGAACATTCAGCAGCAAACATGTTGACTCTTACAAGACTGTTTATAAAAAAGTTCTCGATCCGATCAAAAGTGAGAGAAGTAAAATAGTAAAGGCGGAGGTTCCTTCCCACCCACACCTCTCTCTCTCTCTCGCAGCGGCTGGCAGGAAAGAAAGAAAAATACGAAGTAATAACCATAACTAAGGAAAATAACAAAAACATCAAAACAAAACTTGAAGGCCACAACAGCAGCAACAACAATAAATACAACAAATTCATCACCAACAACTGCAACAACAATGGCCAGAACGTACAGCACAACAAGAGGCGGCTAGAGGGGCAGAAACCTACATAGAAAGCGAGAAAGACGGATAGAAACAGCAAAAGCAGTAACAGTAACAGATGGAAGAGGATAGTAGATGTTTGGACTGACCTGCGAGCTTACCTGAAGGCGGTGTCTGGTCTCAGGTGTTGGCGAGGGTCCACGGGCCAGGTGAGGGGGAAGAACCACTCTTAGGCCCGCACGCGACATCTCGGAGGCAGCGCTACTGATAGAAAAGAGGGACAGTTCAGTGCTGACGCTCTCGTGACTGGGTGACCTGAGGAGCCTAGGAGGGGGAAGACCTGCTACTGCTTCTAAGGGTTGTTGGCAAGGCTTGTGACTCTCAGCCATGTCACTCACCTCCTTCTCCACCGCCTCCACGCCTCACAAATGAGAGGGAGGGAGGGAGGGAAGGAGGGAGGAAGAGGGGGACAAAAATGAGACTTCTGCTGTGGGGTTATTGGAGGAGTGGTGGTTAATATTGGTTGATATGATGGTGTAAGCTGGGTGGTCGTCCTCGTCTAGCCCACCACCATTTCCATCATGGTCGTCTCTGCCATCATCGCTTCTACCTGTTGTTTGATGCACCTGGGTTCGATGTGGATGTGAAACTTGTCCTTTGTTATTTATTTCTTAATGTTTAGTCTTTCGAACCACTAATGTTTTTTTTTTTATATTGTTTCTTTTTACCTTTTAATGTTCCAGTGTCATTGTCCTGTTTTGGTTTTGTGTATAAAGATTTTTTTTTTTCTTCTTTCAAATATCAAATCATTTAAGAGGAAATGTTATATTGTTTTTTTTATCAGTGGATATTCTTATTGTATTTTTTCCTTTTTCTCGTCTCGTCGTCTCGATCATCCATCTGTGAAATTGATAAGGGAACTAATATCCTTTCTTTTTCCCCTTTTTTATATCTTTCTATGTGGAGGAAATATTATGTTGTTGAGATATTCCAACATACAACCAAACAACTTCCAAGAGCAACGAGGAACCTAAACCCCAACCATTACTATATACTACCACAACCTTTATCATCACTATCACTAAACACTTTTCCCTTACGATCCCCTGAGTACGGCGTTAAACAATGCTGAAGGAGGACTTAATGCTCACATGGACAGTGCCTTGTTCAGAGCAGCACAATTGCCTACACTAATTATGGTTCTGGGAGGAAGTGGCTGCAGTGTGTCTATGAGTACACTACCTTTGCCCACCATAAGGATCACGTTGTCGTCACCATTCCTCTCCTCTCCCTCTTTCATCCTCTCCCCAGGCTGCCTCGCTATCATCCAGCCTTTCATCGTTCCTTCTCATTTCCTTGCACTTTTCTCCTCATTTCTTTATCTCAACCGAAATACTTTTTTTTCCCATTTTCTTTACAAATTAACACACCCACACGTCTCTCGCTCCACACACACACACACCCACACCCACACCCACACACACACACACGTACGTAACTCCCTTTCTCATATCTTCTTTCGAAAGCTTTGAATACTTTATCGCATTAGACGCCTCTTTTCTACGGCTCTGGATGCCTTGGCAGGGAAAGAGGGAGGAGGAATTGAGGCAGAAGGAAAAAAAAAAAAGGAAAAGAGAGAGAGAGGGAGGGAAGAAGAACCAGGAATATGGATGGAAATAAATAACATATATTCTTCAATCGATGATCCTAAAAGATTTACAAGAAATGACGTGACGCATTTTGTTGGATGGATGTTGTTACTCTCTCTCTCTCTCTCTCTCTCTCTCTCTCTCTCTCTCTCTCTCTCTCTCTCTCTCTCTCTCTCTCTCTCTCTCTCTCTCTCTCTCTCACCGTTTTTTACTCTCACTCTGTTCTTCCTACACACACACACACACACACACACACACACACACACACACACACACACACACACACACACACACACACACACACACACACACACACACACACACACATATATTTTTTTTTTAGTCCAATGCAAACATCGATGCAGCCTCCCACTGCCTTTCCTGTACAAACACTACAACAAAATATTCAGCGGGAACTAACTTTTCCAGAAGCGAACATGTTTTTATTCTCTCTCTCTCTCTCTCTCTCTCTCTCTCTCTCTCTCTCTCTCTCTCTCTCTCTCTCTCTCTCTCTCTCTCTCTCTCTCTCTCTCTCTCTCTCTCTCTCTCTCTCTCTCTCTCTCTCTCTCTCTCTCTTAGCACCGTTGCACCTGACGAGACGCACGTGAATATGGCAATTACTTGACTCCACCTGTGTCGTTAAGATCCCTTCGCCGTAACCGTATCCGGAATCCACCAGTAATAGCAGCAAAGGGAAAGAAAGAGTTGCATGCTGCGCTAGATTTTCTACGTAACTGGACACGGCGAGTATTCATGTAGGTGTTAGAGGCAGCAGCTTATGAATGTGTATGCATAGAGGTGTACATGCATGTTCTGTATAGTGTGTGTGTGTGTGTGTGTGTGTGTGTGTGTGTGTGTGTGTGTGTGTGTGTGTGTGTGTGTGTGTGTGTGTGTGTGTGTCTTTTTTTTGTGTGTGATTGTTGATGGACACTTTGCGCTAAAATACTTTAAACAAAAATCAGGATGGTTTTATGTTCATTCTTCTTTTATTTTGCATATCCTTCGGTGAGGTTTTCATGTAGATGTTACTGTCTGCTCCTATCTTTGTTTTCTTTTAGTAGAGAACGTCATAGAGATGCACAACGAGGCTATGCTTTGTTTGTCTGTCTTCCTCTGCCTCTTAGCGTCACCCTGACCGTCTAACATCTGTACTCATGTCAGTGTGTGTCTTCTTTTCTTGTGTCTGTTACTTGGTGTTTGTGTACTTGTCTTTACAAGTGTGTGTCCCTCACCGCCTGTTTGATTGCCTCTATTCATCTCGTTTGGTTTCTGTTTGTCATCGGAATGTGTTTGGCGGTATGGATATGTGAGTGAAAAGCCATGATACTGAATCCTGCTCAATAAATTAATATGTTATTCCCCCAACGCTGTTTAACATGTACATAATGCTGGCGCACACACACACACACACACACACACACACACACACACACACACACACATACACACTCACACTCACACACACACACACACACACACACACACACACACACACATTTATATATATATATATATATATATATATATATATATATATATATATATATATATATAGAGAGAGAGAGAGAGAGAGAGAGAAAAAAAAATAAGAGAAAGATAAATGATGACAGGAAGGGAGAAAATTAGTTTCGTTAATAAAAAAAAAAAAGTTTATCCATGACAGCCGCAGTTACACGACAACAAGATCAAAGCGTGTCCTCCACTCATCCCTCCATTCCAGGTCCTGTGATAGATATTCCAGTCTGGTATACTCGTCTCTTTCCATGCATGTTTTCCCTGACCGCCGTTTGGTAAACCTAGGTTGGCGTACAGTCATCAAACATGTCCGTCTGTTATTATTTCAGTGTATATCCAACATTATTTACCACGTGCCTTTTCATTTCGCTAATAGCCAGCGAAACATACTTAAACTTGGGTGTTGTTTGTGTTGGCGGGAGCTGCAGTATGTTTATTGTGGTACTTTTTCATAATCGTGTTAACTCCTTGTTGATCCATGTGACTGAAATTACAATGAAAGTTACGGTTGGCTGGTGGAAACGTATTGGTTTTGATATACAACATGTTAGCCGCCGGAAGGGGAATGTATAATTGCCTTTGAATCTATGGATGATGTAACTACAGCAACGATAGTAATGAGAAGGACTGTAACGTGGGTTTCGCGATGACCCAATTCTTGTCCTAACCACTCGACCACACACTTCCATTGCCATAATATCATCACGCCTTATTTGAGTATCTTAAACTTAAGGTTTATAAGTTCTGTTCGGCACCAAGTATGTCAACTACATTATTATCAAGACCAAAGAAAGCGGTGATCAATGACCTCACTCTTTAAGGAGAGAGAGAGAGAGAGAGAGAGAGAGCGAGAGAGCGAGAGAGCGAGAGAGCGAGAGAGAGCGAGAGCGTTGCTTTGCCAATAATCCTTCCAATTTATACCTTTAGTTTTCCATTGGATTAATTGTCTGGATTTATGTTATTTGTTTGACGATTTATTAACAAAAAAATGCTAATGCTAGATCATCAATAACACCTTTGATTTGATGTAATAATGTAGTGATTAAATGTAAGACAAATTTAACATTATTTAGTTTTCTATATTGATTTTTTCATTAAGGTATAAATCCACTTATTAGGATGAGGACGTTGAGATATTTTCTTTCGCTATTTAGTTTGCATTTTTCTTTCTCAAGTTTCAAAAGTCACCTTTAAGGAAAACTAAAATCGACTTTATTTAAAGTTTGTTTTTAGTATTTGTCAATGTTATTTAGTTTGCTATTTCTTAACGTAAACTTTAAGGGTATGAATATATATTTTGTTTCTATTATTGACTTTGAAGTAGTTTAAGTCTTCACCTCTCTCTCTCTCTCTCTCTCTCTCTCTCTCTCTCTCTCTCTCTCTCTCTCTCTCTCTCTCTCTCTCTCTCTCTCTCTCTCTCATTCTATTCTGTTCATTACCATATTTTTTCGATGTTTCATGCTACCTGTGATACGTTGCGACAGGTCCCACATCCTTACCTGGACGCTGCCTCACCTACTTCTAATGCTAATATGTTACTCCTCCAGACAGGTTATTATAAATTTTCTTCTCTTTTTTCTATCACCTTGTCCTTCGTCTAAACTTAATGCTCTTCTGTCACTCGTAAAATATCTATTCGCTTTCTGCTGACTAGTTTTTCTTACCTTTTGACCTTTTAGTCTCTCTCTCTCATCTTGCCATCCGTGTAGTTGATTCTTTGTAATCTTATTCATTCATTCATATTATCATTAACTACGTATGTTTAATATTTTTTTCTTCTGAGTTTATTAATAGTTTTCATGCTTTATCATCTCCACTGCAACTTATTGGCGTCAGTTTGTCTTTTCAATCATTTTCTTACATTTAATTTAAAATATTGTTTGTTACACTATAATTTATATCACTGTGTCGTCTCTTAATTATGTCTCCCCGCTCGACAGTTACTCTCTTAGCTATTGTCTTTTTAGTGAGAATTTGATTTAAAAGCTTCAATACAAAATTCTAAAATGACACAAGTATTTCACTGCTTCTTTATTGTACATTTTCACCTCGCCATCATGTGTTGCGTGAACGGATGCATCAATACTAATATAACCTGACGAAGGAGTGGAGAAGCTGTGAGGAAATTGTGGGAACATTGATACGAGCGGAGGTGAAAGTAAATAAAAAACAGAATTTATGAATGAATAAATAGATGTAAAGAGTTAATATATAAATGTAAGTGTTAGATCCAAGAAAATTAAAGATAAAGTGAGATTGAGTGATATTTATATAGTTATAGATGTTTTAGTTATCATATTGTTATAAGTATTGTTATTGTTGTCATTTTTATTGTTATTGTTGTTATGATGATGGTGGTAGTGGTGGTGAAAGGTATTTCGAAACCAAACATTACATAATGATAAAAGAAAATCATTAAATTAGGAAACTGAACAGTAAAAAAGATGGTCTGCACACCTGAAAAAAAAACCAGAAAATACATTATTTTGAAAATTAAAAGAGAAACAAAACTGAAAACAAAATTCAAATTATATAAAGAAAAGAAAAGTAACTCTTCCAACTTAATGATAATACTAATGATAACAATAATAATAATAGTAATGATAATGATAATAATGATAATAATAATAATAATGATAATAGTAATAGTAAAAATAATAATGATAATCTCTCTCTCTGACACGCACACGCACACGCACACGCACACGCACACACACACAAGACAGGAATGGACAGGAATCCCACTGTTAATGTATCACGTAGGAAGGAGAGGCAAATAATAGGTTAAATCAGAAAGGTGAAAGAGGCACAGATTATGAATACCCGTCTTGTGATATGTACATTCCATTACATGATAATAATGATAATGATAATGATAATAATAACAATAATGATAATAGTAATAATAATAAAAATAATGATAATAACAATAATAATAACAATGTTATTAATGATAATAATTACGACTAAATGTGTTATGAAGAGCAAAAAACAGATCAGTTCCTTTGAATTTCTTAGCAAATTATGCAGACAACCAGATCTGAAAGCTCATCTGCCTCTCAGTGCCTCACCAGCCACCACGGAGGCACCTCACGCACCCCACAAGTTTGAAGCATCCCATGAAAATGCGTTATAAACATGCGTCATGCAATATTGATACAGTGCAAGCAATGGCACGTGGCTGTATGAAGTGCAATAAATAAAATATGTATGTGAATAGCTTGCAAGATATTTTTGGGATTTTTTTTTATCATGTAAATTCCATAACAAATTCTCTATGATTAAGAAGCAAAGAGATGATTAAAATGCAGCTCATATTGGATGGAATATACTTTTTGGTACATCTGTAAATTTTCGTTTTCAATTTATGAACTCAATATTTTCGTCTTTTATTATCACATCGTTCATATTTTCTATTTCTACTTTCCTCTTTGTGCCCATCAAGTGTTCTCTTTCATATATCTCCTCACACACTCTCTCTCCCCTAGTACCTCATTTCATTACTTCTTTCTTTTCTCCATTCACCCCTTCCATCCCTCCTTCCTTCACCATTCCGTTCCCCAAAATAAAAACTTGATTGTGCATCAATTTGTGATATCCACTCTTCCCCTCACAACCCCTCGTTACCAGGTGACGGGGAGAGGGAGGAAGGTAGGCAGGAAGGAAGGGAGGAAGACGGGGAGTAAGATGGGAACACAAGGGAAAGGATGAATAAAGAAAGAAAAGTATGAAAGAAATAATGGAGGCGATGAGAATAAGTTTGTTTTGAAAAGATTATGATGAGAGTGTAAGTTGTGGTGTTGGTGTTTATTTGAATGCATTTATTTTTGTGTCATAATTTCCATCTTCTTTTCCACTTGTTCCATCTTCTCCTCTTCTTCCTCCTCCTTCCCGTCCTCTTTTCCCTTACATTTATTTTAGGAATTAGTTTTTATAGTTCCCTAAAAATGGTTACTTATCATAATGGTAATTAAGTAAATAGACAAGCTGGGTGACCATGACCCTAAATACCAGTCACCCAGCATACTCAAACTGCTCGGTTCAGTTTGGGTAGTTGCTGCAAAACACATTACCCTGTCGTCCGATGACAATCTGAGCCATCAGGTGAAGGATACTGCTTGATAAATCTAGTACCTCAGATTGAACAAACACACACACACACACACACACACACACACACACACACACACACACACACACACACACACACACACACACACACACACACACACACAAACATTCAACAGCTCGTTTAAAATAAGTCATCACCTAAGCCATTAATATAATTTCTAAGTATACTGGTGTTACTAAACCTTCATAATGTCTTCTAGGATCCAAATCAACATTATAGTTTCTAACGAATAAAGAGATTGGTGGTGAAATATATATTGTATGTGTGAAGTGGCAAGCTGTCCTGTCTGCTACCCCTCCTCTCCCTTCCTCTCTTTCCTCCTCTCCCCTTCCCCTCGCCTCGCCTACCTTCCTCTGTTACCAAGTGGGTTGGTGAGGGGAGGGAGCCAGCTGCTTCACTCACTCACTCACTCGCTCATTACGTGTTGTTCAGACGTTCGAAGCACCAGGCAGCCGTCTCTTACCAATCTTTCAGCCTTCCTCTGCCTTACTTCATGAATCAGTAGTAATAGGATTTGCCGTTTTGGTGTATTAATAATGATCTACTCTGGTTATATTTGGTGATTAAAACCATAATCATAATGAGACGAATGGCTTGGTAAGGAAAAGGTGATCGCTCTTTAGTATATCTGGTTCAGGCTAGCAAACATGACTGACAATGTTGCTATATAACTAATAAAACTAATAACTATTAAAACATCGTAAAGCAAGGAATTATTACATAACTTGTTGTACTACATGCATTCATAACAGCGTGGCGTTAA
>JAPQNM010000006.1:17206154-17208654 GCA_029783475.1 Metacarcinus magister
TGAGGCTTAGTGTGTGTGTGTGTGTGTGTGTGTGTGTGTGTGGTGTGTGTGTGTGTGTGTGTGTGTGTGTGTGTGTGTGGAAAAAATAGACAAAAGAATACATTAGCATTCTACAAGTATTCATTGTTTGTTTGGTTGTCACCTCTGAAGCATTAGGGTTATGCCGACACACACACACACACACACACACACACACACACACACACACACACACACACACACACACACACACACACACACACACACGCGCGCGCACGGTCGCTAAAACAGGTAGGTCGACACTCAAGAGGCAGTTAAGTATTAAGGCATCTCTCTCTCTCTCTCTCTCTCTCTCTCTCTCTCTCTCTCTCTCTCTCTCTCTCTCTCTCTCTCTCTCTCTCTCTCTCTCTCTCTCTCTTTGAAGTTAGCCAAGATAGCGAGCTGCTGCGCCTTAGTATATATTCCTTTTGTTCCTTGATCTTCTCGATCTCAAAGTTTCAAAGCCAAATGGAAACCCGAGCGTATAATAGTTTTTAGTGAATTGGTGTTTCAGTTTTCACTTATTCACTAGTTACAAAAGATGGGAAGCAGTTGAATCGAAAGGAAAAAAATACAACGAAATGGAAGGAAAAAAAACTTAAAATTTATGGAGGTAAAAAGTGCGAAAGGAAATCAATTAATTAATAAAGAAAGGTTTCAAAGATGGTTTGACATATTGGAAATGAGAGAGAGAGAGAGAGAGAGAGAGAGAGAGAGAGAGAGAGAGAGAGAGAGAGAGAGAGAGAGAGAGAGATTCAGATTCATAACTATTATTCACAATACGAATCTAATATATAATTGTTAAATTCTGTGTGTGTGTGTGTGTGTGTGTGTGTGTGTGTGTGTGTGTGTGTGTGTGTGTGTGTGTGTGTGTGTCTGTTTGTCTGTCTGTATGTGTGTATTTTAGCAGTAAAACCTATCTAAATGTGGTCGGATCAAGCTGAAACTTCGAGGGGGTACTCAGTGGGACCCCTTTGTGTCTTCCCGGTCAACGCCAGGTACTCTGCTAGTTATAAATGTACTGTACTTCCTTCCACTGAAATCCTGACGCACTCTCTTTATCAAATACAATTACTCCAAAACTTTTATATAACATTATATGTATACAATTGCAAACTATCAGAAAATACTTTAATGAGGATAGATAATACGAAACATTACTGTGGGTAGGCTAGCTGTGGTGGTGGCGGTGGCGGTGCGTGCTAGGCTAGGGTATGTCCACATCACCTTGCCAATAATGATAAAAATAAATAATGATAAAAATAAATAATGATAAAAATAATTAATAATGATAAAAATAAATAATAATGATAAAAATAAATAATAATGATAAAAATAAATATTAATGATAAAAATAAATATTAATGATAAAAATAAATAATAATGATAAAAATAAATATTAATGATAAAAATAAATATTATTGATAAAAATAAATATTAATGATAAAAATAAATATTAATGATAAAAATAAATATTAATGATAAAAATAAATAATAATGATAAAAATAAATATTAATGATAAAAATAAATATTAATGATAAAAATAAATAATGATGATATAAATAAATAATAATGATATAAATAAATAATAATGATATAAATAAATAATAATGATATAAATAAATAATAATGATATAAATAAATAATAACGATAAAAATAAATAATAACGATAAAAATAAATATTAACGATAAAAATAAATATTCACGATAAAAATAAATATTCACGATAAAAATAAATATTGACGATAAAAATAAATATTGACGATAAAAATAAATATTGACGATAAAAATAAATATTGACGATAAAAATAAATATTGACGATAAAAATAAATATTGAGGATATAAATAAATAATGAGGATATAAATAAATAATGAGGATAAAAATAAATATTGACGATAAGAATAAATAATGACGATAAAAATAAATAATGACGATAAAAATAAATATTCACGATAAAAATAAATATTCACGATAAAAATAAATATTGACGATTAAAATAAATATTGACGATAAAAATAAATAATGACGATAAAAATAAATATTGACGATAAAAATAAATATTGACGATAAAAATAAATATTGACGATAAAAATAAATATTGACGATAAAAATAAATAATGACGATAAAAATAAATAATGACGATAAAATAATGACGATAAAAATAAATAATGACGATAAAAATAAATAATGACGATAAAAATAAATAATGACGATAAAAATAAATAATGACGATATAAATAAATATTAATGATAAAAATAAATATTAATGATAAAAATAAATATTAATGATAAAAATAAATATTAATGATAAAAATAAATATTAATGATAAAAATAAATATTAATGATAAAAATAAATATTAAGGATAAAAATAAATAATAACGATAAAAATAAATAATAACGATAAAAATAAATGATAACGATAAAAATAAATGATAACGATAAAAATAAATATTGACGATAAAAATAAATATTGAC
>JAPQNM010000006.1:17216154-17253654 GCA_029783475.1 Metacarcinus magister
GTGACGGAAATACAGCTGATTCGTGTTTGTGTGTAAATCTAAATCTGAAAACGGCAACTACAGCGTGTAATACGAGTTGCAATAATGCCACTAAAGAGGTATACGAAGAAAGCTAACTCTCTCTCTCTCTCTCTCTCTCTCTCTCTCTCTCTCTCTCTCTCTCTCTCTCTCTCTATATATATATATATATATATATATATATATATATATATATATATATATATATATATATATATATATATATATATATGGTAAAATCCTGAAGAAAATGAACACGTCGGTATTTTTTTCGTCCCAAAATAATGGAAAAAATATTTATAACTTCATTGAAGAGAACTCAAGGTTAAAGGTAATATGATCTGCTCCAAAAAATGTGTAAGATTATTTTGTAACAGTTTTATGGTGCAGTAGTGTGTGTGTGTGTGTGTGTGTGTGTGTGTGTGTGTGTGTGTGTGTGTGTGTGTGTGTGTGTGTGTGTGTGTGTGTGTGTGTGTGTGTGTGTGTGTGTGTGAACATTTACAAAAAACAACAATGCACCCATTTTCAATTTCATATTGGTCATCTTATCATATCTCCTCCTCCTCCTCCTCCTCCTCGTCCTCCAATCTGCTGAGACGTGGCAGCCCTTCACCCCGCCCCACAGTTTGTCAGTATAAAAGAAGGTGATCATTTCGGGCTCAGCTCACACCCTTCTCTCCCCACCACAGCCTCATAAAGCAGTCATATAAAGCGACCCTCATAAAGTCCGACAGCCTCCCACACCTCCTCCTCCTCCTCCTCCTCCTTCTTCCCTTTTCCATCTCTTCCCTTACTTTTTCTCTACTTCGCTTCTTCTTTCTTTCTTCTCTCTTTAGTGTAATGCACGATGAAATATTAATGTACCATGGTGGGAGGAGCCGACAGATATAAGAGAGAGAGAGAGAGAGAGAGAGAGAGAGAGAGAGAGAGAGAGAGAGAGAGAGAGAGAGAGAGAGAGAGAGAGAGAGAGAGAGAGAGAGAGAGAACCCCTTTAATGATGATGAATACACCTGTTAGCGTGTTGTCTTCGTAATTCTCTCTCTCTCTCTCTCTCTCTCTCTCTCTCTCTCTCTCTCTCTCTCTCTCTCTCTCTCTCTCTCTCTCTCTCTCTCTTTGTGCACGAATTCTTTTGTTGATATTTACTGTGTCTGTTTGTCTTAATTTTCCGCCAACTACTTCATCTCTATTTTTTCCTCGTAAATATTATATTTATGTCGTCTAATTTCCTCGTCTGGCTTAGAATTACCTTAAATTTCTTACCTCCTCCATCTTCCTCCTCATTCTTGTTCTTCTCCTTCTCTTTCTACTCCTCCTCTTCCTCCTTCTCCTCATCGTTCTCGTTTTTGTCTTCGCCCTGTTTTCATCTTCCTTCATCTTGTTTTATTTTTTTGAATTTTATTTCAGTCTCTCTCTCTCTCTCTCTCTCTCTCTCTCTCTCTCTCTCTCTCTCTCTCTCTCTCTCTCTCTCTCTCTCTCTCTCTCTCTCTCTCTCTCTCTTGAGTATGCTTTCAGCTCCTTAATTTTTCAAATCAAGTCAAGAAAGACGCTTTGAGGAAGAAGAGAAAGGAGGAGGAAGAGGAAGAGGAGGAGGAAGAGGAGGAGAAGGGAGAGTAATATAACACGAAGAAAATATATATAATAAAACCTCATTATGCGTTATCACACTTGTTAAAATAGTTCAGGGCTTCCACGTGTGTGTGTGTGTGTGTGTGTGTGTGTGTGTGTGTGTGTGTGTGTGTGTGTAGTAGTAGTAGTAGTAGTAGTAGTAGTGTTTTTCCTTTCTTTCCTCTGTTTTTTCTTTTTAAACATTCTCTCATTCAATTTCCCTTCATATCTAAGCTTATTTCTTAATCTCTTTCTCATCCTATTGGTCATCCTCTTCTTCTTTTATTTCATTTTCCTTTGTCTTTAAACTAATCTTCCTTATCCTCTCCAACATATCTTCCTCTCCCTTCTCCTCCGCTCCTCCGCTTCCTCGGTCTCCTATGCCTCCACCTCCTCTTCCTCCTCTTCCTTATTCTCCTTCATAACCTCAATCTCCTTCGCGCCTCCTCTAAAGGTTATCGTCCTTTCTTGACACAAACCGCACCTGTCCTTGGTTTCTCTCTCTCTCTCTCTCTCTCTCTCTCTCTCTCTCTCTCTCTCTCTCTCTCTCTCTCTCTCTCTCTCTCTCTCTCTCTCTCTCTCTCACTAACAAGACAATTAGTGACAATAGATAACAGCCTGATGGACGTAGAGGGAGAGAGAGAGAGAGAGAGAGAGAGAGAGAGAGAGAGAGAGAGAGAGAGAGAGAGAGAGAGAGAGAGAGAGAGAGAGAGAGAGAGAGAGAGAGGAACATCCGAGAATAGTGTGAGAAGTATAAAAGAGAATACAGAAATATTAGAGAAAATAAATCAAAGAATGAACGCATAAATAAGAGAAAATCAAGAAAACACAGAACAAAGATAACGAGCTGTAAACAAAAGTCGTAAAATGTGAGCAAGCAACCCACATATGCTGTCCCCGCGCAACGCAACTAAGCATCTCACCACAACTTTCACCCTCTCCTCCCCTCCTTCCCCTCACGCTCCCTCACCACCCAGCAAGGCGTGTCCACCTGCCTCACGCCTCACCTACCTCATCGCCAGCAACAGGTGACATGTAAGAAGGCACCTTATTATCTATGAAAATAAGGGAAAACAAAAGAAAGTTTTAACCATGCATCCTTCGTGTGTGTGTGTGTGTGTGTGTGTGTGTGTGTGTGTGTGTGTGTGTGCTAAACTTAATTCATTCATTTGTTCATTGTTTATTAATGAATCAATCAGTCATTGTCAGTCGTTCTTGCTTCTATCTTTTGTTTTTTTGTAACACTTATTCAGACGATACGTGATGATGATGATGATGATGATGATGATGATGGTGATGATGACGATAGTAGCAAAAACAACAAAGAATTATAAAAAAGTTGAAAAATGAGAATAAAGAGAAGTAGGAGAAAGATGAGAATTGGATAAATAAGGAAGACAAGGAAGAGAAAGTAAGAAGAGATATATATTTACAGGAATAAGAAAAAAGAAAAAAGATGACGCGAATTAAGAGGAGAATGAGAGTGTGGAGGATATAGAAGAAGAGGAAGAACTGGTGGAGAAAGAAAAGGAGGATGAGGAAAAGGAAGAGGGGGCAGGTGGAGGAGGAGGAAAAGGAGGAAAAGGAAAAGGAAAAGGAAAAGGAAAAGGAAAAGAAGGAGGAGGAGGAGGAGGAGGAACAGGAAAACATAAAAGAAGAGGAGGAGGAGTAGGATATGGAAGAAGAGGAAGAAGAGGAGAAAGGACCATTTTTACAACAAGATTCAAGTTCTTGTCATGCTCTAATTTGTATCATTAGTGGCACGAACCTCACACACACACACACACACACACACACACACACACACACACACACACACACACACACACACACACACACACGCACACTCGCATATAAGAGCACACAGCGGCCTCATCCATGTGTATCAAAGCCTAAAATACAGACAGGCTTTCACCGCCATTAGTTTGTACATACATCATGCTGGTTGCTGACTATCTCCTCCTCTCTCTCTCTCTCTCTCTCTCTCTCTCTCTCTCTCTCTCTCTCTCTCTCTCTCTCTCTCTCTCTCTCTCTCTCTCTCTCTCATACTTTTTTTGTCGCTCTACTGTAAAGGTTTCTAAATAGTTTTCACTTTTATTTATTTTATTTTTTCTGCATTGTGATTTTTTTTGTTTTTTTTGTTCTCTTCCATCTATCCCCAAAGCTCGCCATTTATTCATTTATTCATCTATTCATCTCTCTCTCTCTCTCTCTCTCTCTCTCTCTCTCTCTCTCTCTCTCTCTCTCTCTCTCTCTCTCTCTCTCTCAATCACAAAATTTCGAGTTATTTTCAACACTTCAGGTCAAATCTGCTCAACGCTTACAAATATATTTAATGAGAAGTCTTCACTCTCTCTCTCTCTCTCTCTCTCTCTCTCTCTCTCTCTCTCTCTCTCTCTCTCTCTCTCTCTCTCTCTCTCTCTCTCTCTCTCTATCTCGTCCCTTTCCTCTGCTTATGTGCACACTTAATATTTTAATCATTTCGCCTCTGCCTCATTCTCTCTCCACGTCCTTTCCTCCTCATATTTTTCTCCTATCTCTCTCTATTCCTCCTCCATCTCTTATATTTTCTTCTTGGTCCTCACAGCCCCTCAGGCCAAGAAGGAAGGCTAAGCGTGTTCGAGTCTCTTGAAAGTGTGTGCCTTCAAGTGGTCTGGAGGGAGAATATGCAAATAAAAGTAAAGTGTATATGTATAGTGTATAGTATGTGTGTATATGTGTGTGTGTGTGGGGGGGGGAGGGGGAGGGAAGAGGGAGGAGATGGATCATTAAATACGTTATATCTTTATTTTTATTTTGTATTCTATAATTAATTTTGTCTTCAGGTTATTTTTCGTCAAGTTGGTATTATCTCTCTCCTATAATTATAACTCTCCCGCACTACTTCCCTTCTCCTCCCCCCCATCTCTCTCTCTCTCTCTTTCTCTCGGTACAAGAGTCTCCCTTAAAGGTTCGCCAGCAAGATATCCTCGTTCCCTGCTATTTTGTCACGTTTCCGCAGATGGAGAAGGGAAGTTAGACCAGTAATGTAGAAGGGGAAAGAAGAAAAAAAAGGGACGAGAGGAATGAACCAAAGAGAGAGAGACAGACAGACAGAAAGAGAGACGTGGAAGGGAATGAAGTGAGTGAAGGGAGGAAATGAAGAGAAAGAAGAAAAGGAGAAAAAACAAAAAACTTGGTAAAGAAGTTAAGTGAACGGAAGAGAGTTGAATAAGATATGATAAAGGATGTCAGGGAAAGGTGGGCAGGAAAAGAGAGAGAGAGAGAGAGGAGGGAGGGAGGGAGGGAGGGAGGGAGGGAGGGAGGGAGGGAAGACAATTGAGGGAGGAAATTGACAGGTGGTAAGGAGGGGTTGAAGAGTGATGAGAGAGAGAGAGAGAGAGAGAGAGAGAGAGAGAGAGAGAGAGAGAGAGAGAGAGAGAGAGAGAGAGAGAGAGAGAGAGAGAGAGAGAGAGAGAGAATGTCCTTTGTCTGTTTCCTTCTGAAATACAATCAGCCTCCAGATCACAGAACACTCCACTCGCGTTGCTCTTTTCCCTCTCTCTCCCTCTTCTCTTTTCTCTTTTAATTCATTCCCTAAATCAGTTTTATTTTCTTACATTTTGCATAAATATTTTTCCTACTCAGTGTTATTACCTTGCCTCATTTTTTTTTTGTCTTTCCTCACACACCACACTTCCTCTTCCTCCTCTTTTTTGTCCTTTTCCTTCCACTTCATCTCTCTCTCTCTCTCTCTCTCTCTCTCTCTCTCTCTCTCTCTCTCTCTCTCTCTCTCTCTCTCTCTCTCTCTCTCTCTCATTCATTTAGCCTTAAGTTATAATTAAAATGCCCGGAAGTCTATTATTATTCTTTGCAATTGCTGAGTCTTTCCCTTCCTCTCTCTCTCCTTTGCTCCCTCAGACAATTAAATACGAATTCGTCTTTTTTCCTCTCTTAAAGATGCCATTGTAATCATCTTTCTGTCCTGCCTTTCTCACTGTCCTTTTGAATAGCGAGGAACAACATTTTTTTACGATTATTATTATTATTATTATTATTATTATTATGGTCTTTTTCTTCCTCCTTATTTTTCTCCGCCTCTTTGTTATTCTTTTTTCTTCTTCTTCGTTGTTTACACATTTGTTTATGAGTGTGGATGAGGCTGGATACTTGCATAACAATATATACTTTCGGATCCTGTGACTGTTGCTTGTGATGTTGTTGTCTTCATTCCAGTTGTTGACTCTTAATAATATTCAGATATGTTCTCTGTTAGAATTGTATATAAAGATATGTTAATGTACGTTTGCTATTAATATATAAAGTTCTTGCATTTTATTCTTTCTCTCTCTCTCTATCTATCTATCTATCTATCTATCTATCTCTATCTCACTCTCACTTTCTTTTGTTTGTCTGATATGAGCTCAGTATAACTTATCACGGAGCAACATAATGAATCACTGGTGTTAAGTTTCCAAAGTCAATGTTGTCTCCTGGGATTAAAATCTGCTCTGGAAATTCAAGGAAGAAGCAGAGGACGGAATGATGGAGATAAGGAGAAGGAAGGAAGGAGGGAGGAAGGAAGGAAGGGAGTAAAGAAGAAAAACGGATGTAGTATGTAGTAAGGGAAGGGAAGAAGGAGTTTGTGGAGGGAAAGGAGAGGTGAGGGAGGAAGGGAGGGAGAAAAGAATGAAGGAAGGTAGTCTGTGGGAGGGAAGAAGGGTATCTTGAGAGAGAGAGAGAGAGAGAGAGAGAGAGAGAGAGAGAGAGAGAGAGAGAGAGAGAGAGAGAGAGAGAGAGAGAGAGAGAGAGAGAAAGGAGGACGAGAGTGAGACTGGGAGATGAAGGACGAGAGAGAGGGAAAGAGAAGTGGAAGAAGAGAATGTGATGTTTATAAATAACCTTCGGGCTTTAGGGATTTTGTATAATTATTATGTCACATGAAAGATAAGAGAAAAAATAATTGACCTAAAATTAAATAGGAAAACATAGGATAAGTCGAATTGATGCATTTTTTTCTTCTTCATATAGTTAGAAATTTAATCCACATTCCATTTGATTATATTTACGATGTACAAATCATTTTTTATTCATCATTAAAACAAAATAAAAACGGATAAAGAAAACAGAAAATATAAAGCAATACCAACGGAGCAGAAGACAGACCAACAAGACAACACACAACATTCAGTCAGGAATAAATGAGGGTTGCACCAAACAATCCTTTCTTCATGTGTTGTCAATCATCCCACCTACTACTAATACCCGCTGATCCTTCCTGCCTCAAAGCACCATTACACAAGGAAAGGTCACCACTACGACGACGATTGCCTGTCAGGAGGAGGAGGAGGAGGAGGAGGAGGAGGAGGAGGAGGAGGAGGAGGAGGAGGAGGAGGAGGATTAAAGGGTTTACGTTAGTGATACATTATTGTTCGTTTCGCCACGTGTTTTTGTTTTCTCTGTTTGCATTTGTATTTTATCATTTATTTATCTCGATTTAGATTTAGATTTAGAATTACGTCCTTACGAATGAATACCTTGCCGTGGACTTGGTAATTGTAACAGTGGCAGTGGCAATTGCAGACCATCGTGTGTTTGCGAAGTGTCATTGGGCTTTGTTAATGGCTATCCCAATGTAATGGTACGATATGTTCCTTCCCCTTGAATAGTGGTAGGCAGGAAAGTGGTATGGCAGGTAGATGCAGATGTGGCGATGGTGGTGGTGGTGGTGGTGGGCTGCAAGACCTGCCTGCAGCCACTGTGGTCGTAATTTCAGCAGTGGTAATGGTGTTGGTTATGTTACGAGGTGTAAATGTCGTCGTGTGGTGGTGGTTAGAGTAGTGGTGGAGGTTATGATTGGTGTGTATCAGAGTGTATATCGCTCAGTGCTTGCTGGTGGAGATAATGAAAAAAGGAAACTAGATTCGTGGCGTTGGTGACTGTTGTAATAATAGCGTATAACTGATTGCAAGTTAAAAAAGTGGAGAAAGTGAGAGAGAGAGAGAGAGAGAGAGAGAGAGAGAGAGAGAGAGAGAGAGAGAGAGAGAGAGAGAGAGAGAGAGAGAGAGAGAGAGAGAGAGAGAGAGAGAAGTTTAAATAAAAAAAAATAAAAAAAAAAAGAGAGAGAGAGACGAAGGGATTGGAAAGAGAGAAAGGGTGGAAAGCAAGGAAGGGTAACAGGGCGTGACTGCGGGTGAGGGTCCACAACTCCGTCCCTCCATCCCCCTTTCACTTCACTCCAACACCCTCCCTTTCCCTCCACTCCTCACTCCAATACTCCCCATCCCCCTCATTCCATTAACATTTACTCTCGTCCATTCCTCCCGCTTGTGGATATGTGTTATGGTCAGGCTGATGGCAGGTAGGCTAACATTAAAGTTATATTTACTGTTATTATTATTATTATTATTATTTTTTTATTTTTTATTATTTTTTATTAGAGAAAGAGTGTGTACATGTGTGTATTGTACACCCACAACTGTACTAAACACACCAGGTAAATGTCTGTAAGTTAAAAGACTCGATCAACACTCCATTTTCTGATTACAAGCATCCCTTTCTTGGTTAACGGACTGACTCTTTACCTTTTAAAAGTGGAATCCTTTGAAGTTGGCGATGATCGAAATTCAGCGGCTTAGGTGGGTAAAGTAAAGCTTTTATCGCCTTGATTAACATAGTGGTGCACGTTTTCTCCTGACACGGAAGCATCGGATTGGCAATCAAGCGAGCATCGTCATCTGGCCTGTGGATGGCTTTATGAGGGGGTCTGACACGCTAATGAGGATCTGATAGTGTCATATGAGGATTTATCACAAGCAAGGAGGGGGAGGGCTAGCGGGTAACGTGTCGGAAATGACATTAGAACGATTAATATAGCCATCGATAGCAGCCATCCCGTTGATAATCGCATCTAAATATTTTGGAATAGTTTTATTCAAAGAAGAGAGAAATGGTTTACTGCTTAAGTGAACGTGTTTATGTGTTTGTATTAAAATTTTTGATGTATATTTGACACAATCTTTACACAGGAACAAGAAATAAATGTTTGAATTTGACAATCTTTATACAAAAAATAAATCCTATGTTTATGGTAGGTTGGTTCTTTCCTCGGTGACCTTTATTTCTTGACTGTTTTAGTGTATATTCTTACGATAGGATCCAACGTGATAATCATGGATAACCTTTTTTTTTTTTTCCAGGTGAGTGACGTTCATGCTGATGGAAGAAGAAAAGTAAGTGTTACTTATTATTGGTTGTAGTATTTTGTAGTAGTAATAATGTTTGTTATTGTTTTTTTTTAAAGGAAAAAGAACCTGTAAAATTTATTAGAAGAAGCTGTGACAGAGATATACGGCAAAAAGGAGGAGAAGGAGGAGGAGGAGGAGGAGGAGGAGGAGGAGGAGGAGGAGAAGGAGAAGGAGAAGGAGAAGAAGAAGGAGAAGAAGAAGGAGGAGGAGGAGGAGGAGGAGGAGGTAGAAGAGGTGGAAAAGGGAAAGGGAGATAAGAAAATATTACATAGGTGTGAGTATGGGAGAGAAAATAAGGGTTCGGGCGGAGCATCATTACGACAGACAGACAGACAAAAAAAAAAAGGTCACCTCACTTTACCTTAACAACTCGTATTTCACCATCACGTTAGTTAATAGTGATTCACCTGATGTATTATTATTATCATCATCATTATTGTTATTGTTGTTTAACGTAATGCAGTGGTAAGCGAGGATCTGTACAATGTTGGGTAATCGCTGATGGATCATGAGTCAGTGATTTACAGGAACTCATAAGTATCATGTAGATGTAGAACCAATCTTTACATTGTGATTGTGATGGGCGCCCAGGAGACGACTCAGTATCGTGTAACTTTGTGAACGAAATAAGAGGAAAGTGATATACTATACAACCACTACTGCAGATGCATCGTGAGGTGGGGGATAACTTCTCTTTGACGGTGTTTGAACTCAGGCTGAAAAGTAGTGCATACAAAGGAGTAAAAACAGAGGGAGGAAGACCATTCTTGACTCAGCAGCTGGATGGGAGGGAGATAAATAAAAATGGTTCAGAAAGCTAAGAGGGAGGACCTGAGGCAGCGGGAGAACCAGAAAGAAAAAGTGAAACGAACAAAAGTGAAAAGTTAGTTAAGGTCGCTGCTGAAAGGGAGAGTGTGGGGTTAAGTGGTCAGTGGACGGGAGGCTGAGGTTTTTTGTTGTACCCGTTGCGTTGTTGTTGATGTCTACTGGTTGTAGATACGATTGATTGTTTCGTAGTTGTTCAGTCAAATAATGAAATGCACGGTGAAAAAATGATGACGGAAGTGTAAGAAGAGTGGTAAGAAAACATTAACTTTAATTTGTATTCATGTTATCTATGTACAATAAACATTTACTACTACAATAATTAACAAATATCAACCACACCCACCACCACTATCACCACAATCACCATCCCATAAACCCCACCACCACCAGAATCACCATCTCATACCCCCCATCACCACAACCATCACCCCATTGCTGCACCAAGGCAGCCAATAGTACCACCGTTACAAGCGAGAAACGAGAAGATCCAGTTACCCGGCCGAGATCTCCTTCGTCGGGGTGGGCGTAGGTAGCGACAGGTATGGGTAGAAAGGTGAGATAGATAAGTAGGTGGAGCAGGTAGGCAGGTGGGAAGCTGTTCTAGTAGAGCAACCGGTGCGACGAGCGAGCGATCGAGGGTGTCCAAGGAGTAAGGGTGAGAGGGGCGGCGAGCAGCAGGAACGTTGGAATAGAGACACTCACCAGAGCAGGGAACACATGCTTAACCTAAGGGCGCGGGTCCGACTCCTTGCTCTCGACATCAGGGACACTTCACTTCACTCAACACCAAATTAGTCGTCCTTTTCTTTTTTCTTTCTCTTTTCTTTTCTTTTCTTTTCTATTCTTTTCCTCCTCTCTGACTCACTCACTCTCTCCTTCCTGCCTTCTAATTAACATACATTCTGTGATGTAATTCAAAAGACTATTTTTCCTTTTCTTATCTCTCGCTAAGTTTCCTTCCCGTATCTTTTATGAATTTGTATTAGTATACAAGACAATTAGATTAGGTGTTGGGCCGTGTCGTCCGTGAGATGTAAGATGACTATAGTACATCAGCCACTCCAAGACCCCGGACAGTGTTAGAGTGCATATTTTAACGCAACTCCCGTCTCTGAACACACACTCGAGACGAAGGTACAATGTATGTCATTACAAGCAAATCACTTTTCTAGGGACGTGATCCCTTATAGGTGCGTCATAAAGGAACTCTTTACATACAAGGTTCTCGGCTCTCCAATGACAACCGTCGCCACTGAGCCACGGGACGTGCTTCCTCTCTGAATGTCTCTCTATCACTGACGTCTCCCACTGCCCTCGACTCGTCGTAACTGGCCCCGCCTCTAGTGACGTTTCATGACCAATCCCACGCCTCCTTTTCCCTCTCCCCCTGTTATCCCCGAGTTATCTCTCCTCTCGTGCGTTGGAGCAGCACTCTGAGTGTTATGCAAGAAACCTTAATTTGATGGAGGCAGGGAAGGCGTGGTGGAGGGGTAGAGAGTGAGAGTAGAGGTGCAAGGGGCGTCGAGAGTGAGGAGAAAGAAGAGAGGTTGGTGGTGGTGGACAGGTCCCCCTCTCCGGTGCCGGGCTGGTTAGATGAGCGGCCGTCAGATCAATAAACGTGTATGCCGCTTTGCCGAATCCGCACTTACCACCACCACCACTACTACCACCACTTCCACGTCTCTGGCAACACGGTCGTTCAGCCACGCCGCTCTGCTTTACCTAGCAACTCCTGGGTCGCCGCTCCCGCCTGCGTGTTGCTGTGGGGGCGTGTGGGAGAGGTCACTGCTCGCAGCCTCCACCACTATAAAAAAAAGATTAAAAAAGAGAAACCGATGGCCGTAAATGGACTATAGCGACTTCAGAGGATAGCCGGAAAAGGTGAAATCAATATTACTCCTCCTTGTACTGGTTAATTCCCGAGCCCGTGGTGAAAGGTGGCTGAGCTGCCGCCTGTATCCCTCACCGACTAGCTGTCTGCTGTGTGGCTCATTTTCCCGTGTTGTCTTTCCTGGAACGCACAAGAATGTACTGTATTATATAGTCAAAAGTATTGGACCCCCAGGCTGGGGGGTCTGTTGGCTGTTGGCCCTATTTCTAGCTATAATACACTGTTCCCTGGGGCGCAAGTCACTGCTTACTTGAACTTCCAAGTCGCTCACACTATATGACCTTCCTAAGGTAGTGTCATTTAATGTGTAGTCTACAGGCCTATTACCTTTACCTACGCTCATGGTGCTGCACTTGTTGGCATTAGACTGCATCTGCCAGATTGAGTTTAATGTTGGGAAGTGTAGCACCATGAGCGTAGTAAATATATATACGAGATATGCAACACAACGGGTGACCTAAGTATTATAATTATTAATCGGAAACACAATCAGATCACATTGCCTGGCGTCAGCTGAGTGTGTGTGTGTCTAGGGATGTGCACTTATCCGGTATACCGACATACCAGTATTTTCGAGGCAGTATTACCGATATTACAGGCATTAGAAGCCCTTCGGTATACCGGTATTTTTGTCGATTTTTGTCGATTCGTTAGCCTGTCAGCCCATCAGTCCACCATTACACACTCACAACACAACACACTCACCTTCATCTATATCCTTGTAGGTCGTCATATCCTAACACTTCTTTTACTGTACCTAACACGCTATAACTAACACTCTTGGATGTAAACAATAATTAAGTGTTTTTTTTCTCATTTTCTCGTTATTTTTTCCGCTTTTCTTTGTGTTATGGTTCATTTAGGCTTTACTATCTATTTGAATAATTTCTATATATTATATTCGATGGTTTATATTGGTTTAATTTAATTATTATTGCTTTATTTTTGTTTTCGATTTAATGATTGACCTTAGAAATAAAATTTTTTCATGAAATAAATACGAATCAAATATAACAAATGTTTATGTAGAAAGCTGTTCAGTATTTCAGACGATTTTTTAAAGTATATATAATTGCTTTCCGGTGTATAGTAAAAATCTCAATTTTCGTTTAATATATACGTGACCCAGCAGTCAACCCACGGCCGCCATCTTAGTCTATCAGTTGAAACCTGTTCATATTATTTATTAAGGTTATTTACGCTTAATAGGTAATGTTTTCTTTATATCCTTCCACTATTACTGATAAGGAATGACGTTTTACTGCTCCTCTATCCCTCAAATAAACATAGAGAGGAACAGGGAAGGTTTAAAACGAAGAAATATCACCTTGCTGCTAGCGGCTGCTACCGGCTGCTAGCGGTCACAGAAGAAGATTATTTGTTATGATGATTATTTATTGAACTACAAATTAATATTATACATAATGTAGATGAAAAGAAAGAGAGAGAAAAAGCTTTAGAATGTTAATAAATATGTAACGCATGGATATATATTATCGATTTCATTTAATATAATTCTAAGTTTATACTCCCAACCCAAAACCAAGATCAAGGATCAAGGAGAAGGAGCAGGTGGAGGTGGTAGAGGAGGAGGATGAGGAGGACACACACACACACACACACACACACACACACACACACACACACACACCACACCACACCACACCACACACCCACACACACCCCCATACACACACACAACACCAAACTCCATATATACATATATATATATATATATATATATATATATATATATATATATATATATATATATATATATATATACATACACGTGATATGCAACACAACTGGTGTCCTAAGTATTATAATTATTAATCGGTAACACAATCAGATTGCATTGCCTGGTGTCAGCTGAGTGTGTGTGTGTGTGTCTAGGGATGTGCACCTATCCGGTATACCAACATACTGGTATTTTCGGGGCGCCCGTTAACCCACCAAAACACACTCACAACACAACCCACTCACCTTCATCTCTATCCATGTTGGTCGTCATGTCCTAACACTTGTTTTACTGTACCTAACACACTATAATTAACACTCTTGGATTCAAACGCATAATTACAGTGTTTTTTTTCATTTTTCCGTTGTTATTTTCCGTTTTTCTTTGTGTTATGGTTTCTTTAGGCTTTACTATCTGTTTGAATAGTTTTTATATATTCTATTCGATTGTTTATATTGGTTTACTTTCATTATTATTGCTTTATTCGATTATTCGATGTTATGATTGACCTTAGAAATAACATTTTTTCATGAAATAAATACGAATCAAATATAACAAATGTTTATGTAGTAAACTGTTAAGGATTTCAGACGATTTTTTATAGTATATATAATTGCTTTTCTTTGTATAATAAAAATCTCAATTTTGGTTTAATATATACGTGACCCAGCAGTCAAGCCACGGCCGCCATCTTAGTCTACCTGTTGAAACCTGTTCATATTATTATATTTGGTTATTTACGCTTAATAAATAATGTTTTCTTTATATCCCTCCACTATTAATGGTGAAGACTTGTTTTACTGCTCCTCCATCCCTCAAATAGACATAAAGAGGAACAGGGAATGTTTAAAACGAAGAAATATCACCTTGCTGCTAGCGGCTGCTACCAGCTGCTAGCGGTCACAGAAGAAGAAGAAGAATATTGTTATGATGATCATTTATTGAACTACAAATTAATATTATACATAATGTAGATCAAAAGAAAGAGAGAAAAAGCTTTAGAATGTTAATAAATATGTAACGCATGGATATATATTATCGATTTCATTTGATATAATTCTAAGTTTATACTCCCAACCCAAAACCAAGATCAAGGATCAAGGAGAAGGAGGACGCTTAATAAATAATGTTTTCTTTATATCTAATCACTATTAATGGTGAAGAATAATGTGTTACTGCTCCTCCATCCCTCTAAATGACATGTAGAGGAACAGGGAAGGTTTAAAACGAAGAAATAATATCACAAGGCTAGAGATCCTTTCTGGCTGCTTGTGGTCACAACAGGAAAATTACTATTATGATTATTACTTTTATTGAATTAAAAATTAATATTATACAAAATGTAGATAGATAGAAAGATAGATAGATAGATTAATATAATTTTAAATTTAGACTCCCAACCTGAGGTCATTGAGGTTTTATTTAGCGCTAGTTATACTACACCTAGATTATGCAGCTCAATTTTGGTCCCCTTATTATAGGAAGGATATAGGCTCCTTGGAGGGAGTTCAGAGAAGAATGACCAAGATTATTCAGGGGCCGAGATATTTACCCTACAAAGATAGATTAAAATGCCTTAATTTCCACTCCCTAGAGAGAGGGAGGGCAAGAGGGGATATGATTGAGGTTTTCAAATGGGTAAAGTGAATCCATAAGGGAAACATTGATCAGGTTTTAGAAATTAGTAGTCAGGATATTACACGTGGAAATGGGTACAAGCTAGAAAAACTTAGATTCAGGACACCTAGGTAGATATTGGTTCACGAACAGAGTGGTGAACGATTGGAATGGGCTGGGGAGACACGTAGTAAGTGGGGAGTCAATAGGTAGCTTTAAAATACGGTTGGATGAGAGTATGGATAGGGATGACAGGTGGGATGGCTAAATGTTGGATTATTCCAAGGATGGGGGATAAGGAACTGTCTCGTGTAGGTCATCAACTGGCTTCTTGCAGTCTCTTCAATTCTTATGTTTCAGGCTACTAAGAGTATCATTACGGTATAAGCACTGTCAAAGGACCTTATGTGTCTGCATTATAGAACAACTTTGCTCTGATTCTTGCGGCAACGAGGTGTTTGGGGACAATGATGAGGAAGTGGTGACGACCATTTGACGTTTATTCGTCTAGTAGGTAATTCATGCTACAATGTTCCTCATGTTCCGATTTATATGAAGCTTTTGTTATGCTTTTAGTAAGTTTTTTTTTCTATCGATTATTTTCCTATGTTAGATAATGATAATGATGATGATTATAATTAATGAATATTGTTATAACTCTAATGGTTACTACTACTACTTTTTCTGGTGTGTGTGTGTTTTCGATAATCATAGCACACATTAAAAAAATTTTTTTTATCCTTTACCCATGGCGCTGGTAGGTTCAATGAAGGCCTAAGATGGTCAGCCTCCGCCCGTTAGTAGGGCAGGTTAGATTTCTTAAGTGACGCCTCGTTTCATATAAATGCTAGACTTCATTGTTTTATTCTTTCATTTTCTGATAGGGGGTGAGGGAATATTAAACATTGTAAGTCCCATCTGAGGACAGTATGGCAGCAATTTGGGTAGTCTTTGACCACTTGGCAGTGATATCAAAGAATGAAAAGTGGTCAGCGAATAACGGGGATTCGAACGCCTCTCCATGTGTGGTGTAGACCATTGCTAGTCTCTTAAACTTGCACCCGATATACACACACACACACTTACACACTCACTCACACATATAGGATAAGATCCTCAGCTCCTGCTACAATTGCAAGGTCACAAATCCTTGGGTTACTTCAGTACCTATTTACTGTTACGTGAGTGTGGGTTACAGCGTTTAAGAAGATAAACCCTTTTTGTCTTCACCTGATTTGGGATTCAAACCCAGACTACTCATTTGTGAGCCAAGTGAACTAACCACTACACCAGGAGTGATAGAAATTGATAATAATCCCTCTCAGACTACTGTAAACACTTTTCATAAGGAGTTGTATTCTTCAAATTAATAATTAATTGACCTGTTCACAGTTGCATACTTTTTAAATACCTATTCTCACTTATTTATTCAGCCTTAATGGTGTAGCAGGAATTGCATCTGATGTCAATTGATAAAGGAGTTTCAGTAGTGGAACTAAATAACAACTACATATGAAGTTTTTGACTCCCATTTCATTTTAATGAATACATAGGATCAGTACTAAAAACAAACAACAATCATGTACTAAACCCACATCTGATGCAAATAAAATACAAGAGACTCTCAATTAAGACAATTGCACTACAAGAAAATCAATATTGAGAAAAAAGTATTTATATATTTATCTTGCCAGCACTTGATTCATATGCACTGTGCCATCGTTGATGCTCCTTCATTTTTTTTTCTTTAAAACCTCAGATGAAGAGTGTTCTTTGACCATGACTGCCACGTAGGCTGAAGTTTCTCCGAGTGACACCAAATGAGTTTCCAGCAATGTCAAACAGTCACCTGACGAAGAAAAAACATGCTATAATGAATGCAAAAAAATGTGATTGAATAATTTCCCCGAACTAGGTAACTATTGACCATATAGTTCTGCTAGGGTTAACGAGAAAGGGCTACTCCTCGCACCAACAAGCTGCCGTGAGCCAGCATCAAACTCACAACCTTTAGGTCACGAGTTGAGCACTGTACTATAGAGCCACCCGACACCCCCAAAAAATCATTTCACTCTTAATCACCAAACTTCCACCTACACCATAAACCTTCAATATATCTGTCAGGGCCGAGGTGACTACCAATTAATATTATCCTTTTATAGAGTTGTGGGGAAGAAAAATCATGGAGTATGATACCCCGAATATATTTACACACACACAAATAGCAAACAGTAGGCTAAAAGCCAAAATAAATCACCAACGACGAACTGCTCGTAAACAATTACCAGAGCAGGGGTATGACACCCAAATAACTCCCTGTACAGCTGTTTTGAGGGTGAGATGCGTGACAGCAAAACTCGGCAACGTAGATTGCTCCTCAGACAGCAGGGAGGGTCGAATGGTGTAGGTACAGTTGAAGGGCACACTGGAAGGGAGCCCAAGTCTCCAAAAATGCCTTCGGAATGTTGAGAACCAGCAGCAGGTGGTGAGGTGTTGTCAGGTGTGAGAGCCGAGGCGTTCTGTCCTTCTCCAAGCTGGTGGCGTGGAGCTTGGCTCGGTTAGACAAGGACAAGGGGGTGGGGTAGTGGCGGGGAAGCCGGTGAACAAGCGCCGGCAGACGAGAGTGGTAGTTCAACCACTAATTAGGGGAAGACGAGGCAGGTACAGCTCCTCACACATGTCCCCACTAAAACATCTGCTGCACAGCTGATGTCGAAGAACTGCAGCTGACCAGGAGACATAAACAAACTTATAATATACTTGAGTGCAGGAAACAAAACTTGTAGAAGACTGGAGTGCAGGAAAACAAAATAAAGAAAAGCTATTGCCGGCTGAGAAGGTCGGCTCCAATGTTGTCTGTCCCGGCAACATGAACAACCCTAAATTTATAGGGTTGAAGACCTAAAGCCCATTGTAGTACTCTATCATTTTTACCTTTGAATTTCTGAAGGTATATTAGAGGCTTGTGGTCTACTTCAAGGATAAATTCCTTACCTCGAAGATAGAAGTCAAACCTATGAATGCCGAATACGATGGCCAGGCATTCCCTCTCGATGGTAGAGTATCGTCGTTCCCGATCAAGTAGTTTCCGGCTGGCGTAAGAGATGGGATGTGGACGATCATCATGGTACTGTAGGAGTACAGCACCTAATCCATAGTTTGAAGCATCGGTACGTAGGACGAAGGTCTGGCTGGGGTTCAGAAGACGCAGAATAGGTCCCGAAGTCAAGGCTTGCTTCAGCAGCTTGAACCGTTCAAGCAGATCTTCAGTCCACTGGAGGGAATCCCGTACCGGCTTCTTCAACAAGTCAGAGAGGGGGCCGGTAAGCTCAGAGGCCTGAGGAATGAAAGCTTTATAAAATGATATCAAACCTAGGAAACTCCGGAGTAACTTCTTGGTGGTAGGAGGAGTCATGGAGGTGATGGCAGTCAACTTGCCAACTTGTGGTTGAAGATGGTCGCGGGACAAAACAAATCCCAGATAGTTGATGGACTCTGCTCCAAACCGGCACTTTTTAAGTTTGACAGTCAGACCGTTTTGTTGTAGTCTATCTAAAACAGACTTGAGGGCAGAGATGTGAGTGGGCCAATCAGATGAATACACAAAAATATTATCAAAATAAAATGAAACATTGGCCAAGCCAGCAAGCACAATCCTCATTAAGTGAATATAAGTGGCACAGGCCGTAACAAGACCAAAAGGCATCCGAGTAAATTCCATCAGGCCCTTGTGAGTGGGAAACGCAGTGAAGCGTCGAGCTTTGGCAGAAAGTGGAACCTGGTAATTTGCCTTACTCAAATCTAGCTCTGAGAAGAACTCAGCACCAACGAACTTATGCAGCTCTGTCTCAATACTGCAGGATGGTTCAGCATGGAAAATAGTAACTGAGTTGAGTAACCTGTAATCAATGGCCATCCGATACGTACCGTCGGACTTCCTGACCATGATAACCAGAGAGCAGTGTGGAGAGGTTGAAGGTTGGATGATTCCTTGACTCAATAGTTGCTCAACCTCTTCCTGGTAGTAGTGCTGGAGATGGATTGGCACCGGGTAGATCTTCGCTTGTATTCTCTCCGTTGTAGTGAGGGTGATGTCGTGCTCGACAGTCTTGGTGCAGCCAGGTTGATCCGAAAAAGTAGACTGGTATGTGAGAAACAGGTCTTCAACCTGAGCAGACTGGTTCCAAGTGAGAGCAGGACTAATGACAGGTTCTTCAGCATTAGTTGGACCATCAGGTGTTAAAGCAAGTTCAGGTAAATCATCAATACCCTCACTAAAATAGGATGACTTACCCTTTTCCTCGGGCTCGCTTAAAGGTGAAATCTCGTCGAGGACTTGTAGCTGGTTAACTTGGGCCCGCCGGTGGTACTTCTTGAGGATATTGGCGTGGTAAAGTTTAGGTCCTCTTGGCATCTCAATCAAGTAGTCCACCTTAACCCGTTTTTCCAAAACTTTGTGAGGGCCACTCCAAGCAACCAACAACTTGCTGGAGTCACTAGGCAGTAGTAATAATACCTCATCGCCTGGCTGGAATTGACGGTCTTGAGATCTTACGTCAAAGTAAGACTTATACCGGGCGATACTCACATCCGCGTGTTTGCCTTCGGAATGTTGAGAACCAGCAGCAGGTGGTGAGGTGTTGTCAGGTGTGAGAGCTGAGGCGTTCTGTCCTTCTCCAAGCCGGTGGCGTGGAGCTTGGCTCGGTTAGACTACGCCCCTACCCCTGGACAAGGGGGTGGGGTAGTGGCGGGGAAGCCGGTGAACAAGCGCCGGCAGACGAGAGTGGTAGTTCAACCACTAATTAGGGGAAGACGAGGCAGGTGCAGTTCCTCACAATATCCTACATTGCAATCTAATAAATTGTGTCATGTAATTTCTCAAGATCCATGAATGTAGCATAAACTTGCTTCCCTTTCGGTAACAGTTTTTCAACTACTATCCAGAGCGAAAAGATCTGATCCACACATCCCCTACCTTCTCTAAACCCTCCATGCTCTTCGCTAATCCTACTCTCTGCTTGTTGCCTTATTTTTTTTATTTATTATTATTGACATTTGTCGCAGTCTGAAACTTATTAGACGTCCTCCCATTACACAGACTGACAAGAATTTATTTCAAAATCTTGTTATACTTATGTCTTTTCTAAATCCATTCATGCCACTGATCAACTTTCCAAAGGTATGTTTCACACAACTTACATGGATCAAACATTATATATACAGAACCTCTATCTCTAATGAGTGACCTTGATAATATGCCACAGAGATATACTACATGCATACCAGCAGGATATGTTGAGGTTGAGGGTTTGGTCTTGTCCCGGGTCAATTGAGAGAGGGCCTCATGCTGTCTAGGAGACAAGAGAAACACAGCTCGTCCTTCACACATCAACAACCTACAAGTAAAATGTTTCAGTTACATTTTGCATCCTCAGGACCGTTGTGCCATGAAATATTTCAGTGCCCGAATTCATGTAAGGTACACGGTTAAATGTTAACATAACAAAATCTTGAATGGTATGCTTTGTAAAAGATTAAGACAGAAGAGATGTCCTTCCTCAGAATACATTTAGGAAGAATGTAAAGTTATAGTAGTAATAGGAAAGTGTATAAGATAAAGGGTATGGAAGATCAGACTTTGGGTGTGATGTGTAGAGCTATGGAATGGATAAGACGTACCGAGACATCATGAACATATTGAGGAAATGAATAAAGAAAGTGTTTATTGGTGAAATATGGAGCACATTTGAAAGGGAAATTTCTTTCGCTGTGGACAAAGAGTGAAACAGCATCCAAGGTTGCGGATTGGGGAGGGTTGTGGTGTGAGACATTAAGAAAATTATGCAAGGACATGGAATCCACATCCATGGTATATAGATACACATGCAGACAGACAAAAAAAAAGTCAGTGAGGTACATATGAAGTGTATGCTTACATAAAGCTAGAGGAGACTGGCGTGGTCATTCCTATGAAGGGAGTTCATGTAAAGAGAGTCATACTGGATTGAATAATTACTATTACAATTATTTAAATCATACCTTTGTATCTCCATAAGTACCCCAGCCAGTAAGTGTTTGCCCTCTACACTTAATTTGTATTTCTGGCCAAAGGGAAAGTCACAAAGCACTGTGTTTATAGAAGATTCATGCAGAGGAAGTCCTGAAAAAGAACAGCAAATAACAATATAATTTCATTTCCTATCTACATTAAACCTTAATTACATAATGAGCAGGTACAGAAAAGTACTGTTTAAGGGAATCATCTGGTGGTATCTTATATATCCGATAGTTTTGATGATTTTACATGTTATGCATACCTATAGCATAATGATTTTAGCCAAGTTTCAGATAATTCGAGCTATATATTTTTTCTATGAATAAGGTAAAGAAAAAAAAATTTAAACACCAGAAGTCATACTCTCAGCATCTGCCTCCAGCAAGGTCACAGGAATTTGGAGGTTATGTAGGTTGCATCTAGCCACCTCCAGCTGGTCTCTGCTGCTATCACTTGCTATGACATGACTAACCTGTGGGCCAAGAATGTGTCATGAATTTTCTTCCCAGAATCAATCTTTCCTGTATTTTGCATGCTTTTTCTTTCTCACCATGTTTACACTAGGAGACATTAGGAGTGCAAACCCTTCCTTTCCCCTTCCCCTGCTGCTGTTCTCATCCATTCCCCATAACATCACTCTTCCTCTCTCCCCTTCCATACTTTACTCTCGCTCCCAATCATGCATTTCATCACTCCACAACCTTTTAGATAGACTTCCTGGACCCTCATAACGTCCAACCTTCCTCTTCAAAAACTCTTCACTAATTCCCTTTTTGTTTTAAAGCATTCAAACGTGCCTTCTCCCTCTCATATCAAGGTGAAGGCCCCTCTCTGCCCATAGTTATCTTGTCCCCCCAACTATGGGGCCACTGGCAGCTGGCATAGATAACATAGTGCTCTTACTGGAGGGATATGGACCACAGATCATCAGATTGAAAATGCTAAAAACAACAGCTGATGTTCACTGCGCTCTTCTGTTGTGGCCATCCCCTTGGGGCATGTTCCCGTAGGGAACGAAGCATCAGAGACTTTTTTTTCTTCTTTTTTTCTATATCATAAACTGTTGGCACCAGTAGGCTTATGGAGGCACAGATGGACTTGTCTCGCCTGTTATTTGGCGTAGGTTTTAGAATTTTTATAGTGACGCCTCGAATGTTTACTTTCTCTCGAGTATGTTGAGAACGTGTGAGACTTATTACTGCTGCAGCCTCAGATGCATATTAATGTTGTAAGTCCCGTCTGAGGACAGTATGGCAGCAATTTGGGTAGTCTTTGGCCACTCGGCGGTGATATCAAATATTGAAAAGTGGTCAGTGGATATCGTGGATTTGAACCCGAGACCCTAGGCTCCCATGCCTGAACGCTGATCACTGCACCACCGCCTCCCCTAATAGATAGATAGAGTATGTGTATATATGTATATATATATATATATATATATATATATATATATATATATATATATATATATATATATATATATATATATGTATATATATGTATATAACTGTGTATAAGTGAATTCCAGTTGTAAAACATGTAGGTGGCAATGGATTATTGTTTGCACTTCATCGTATCTGGGTTCAGATATTTGGACACTTCATTTTATCCTTAACTTCTACTTTTCTTTATGTTTATGCCAAATTGAGTTGATGACATTAGAATTTTCTTCTGAAGAAAAAGAAAAGGAAATACAAAAGCACTCTTTAAGTTGGTGACTCACACTTTGGGAGGCGGTGGTACAGTGGTCTAGCGCTCGGGTATGTGAGCTTAGGGTCCTGGGTTCGAATCCCCGTTATTTACTGACCACTTTTCATTCTTTGATATCACCGCCGAGTGGCCAAAGACTACCCAAATTGCTGCCATACTGTCCTCAGACAGGACTTAAAAAATGTTATATGCATCTGAGGCTGTAGTGGCAATTAGCCTTGCATGTTCTCAACATATTCAAGAGAGAATGTAAACATTTGAGGCGTCACTATAAAAAATCTGAAAACCTACGCCAAATAGCAGGCGAGGCAAGTCCATCTGTGCCTCCATAAGCCTACTGGCACAAAAAACTTAACTATAGGTCAAGGAGGCTTCTTTTGATATATTAATGCTGAAATCTCTAGCAAAATAAGTAAAAAAAAATGATGTACCCCAACACACATCAAAGGTCATGGCTGTTTCCAAGAGAATGCTTCCTCCACCACACATTGGGTCTAACACGGTGGCCTTTGGTGGCATCTGGGAGAGTCTGGCCATCAGGTGACTTATAGTTGAGCGTAGGGTCAGGTGGGGAATGTAAGGCCGCAGGGAGAGGGGCCTGGGGGACAGGGTTGCACCTGAAAATACATTACATATAAATCATGTTTATGTAGCAAACTGCAAATGTGAACTATGGCACAATTTGACAACACTTTCTCCCACTAAATACATGAACAATTGTAGAATAATTAGTGAATCAATAAAAATTCTGAGCTAAGTGTACATTTTTGCACTACCATTAACCTATCTATTTATATAACAGGCTGTAATCCTCCTTAAGGGGGTAGCCAAGCCAAGGCATGCCAGAGTTCGTGGAGACATTACTCTCCCCTCCACTCTGTGACTTGTCGTTTAGTAGGCGAGTATACAGAGGAAGGGCTTCCCAGATCCCTCGCTCCATCCCTTTTGTCGCCACCACAGTGCCAAATAGTGATTTACTAAATATTATCTTCCTAAGTATCACTCAAGAGGTAGTGAAATCTGTTGTTATAGTAAGTCTTTCCTTAAGCTGTATCAGTGTCATGGGTGTGAGATAGAAATAACTAATATAATTAAATCTTGATTCACAATATTCCTGGTTCTAGCACCTAAATTTCTTTGATACATTTTCCATGTATTTCTTTACTTATCTATCTACCTCCTCCTCTCCCCCAAACACACACACAATCAGGCTTCGTGTACATACCTACAACAAAATGTGATGCTGTAATATTAACATACAGGTCAACTAAGGGCCGCCTCCAGTCTGGCATCCATGCCGTCATAGCTTTGTTTAATTGTTGACCAAGTGCATGATTCACCCACTTGACTGAGATGATGTTTTTATGAGGACCTGATACACGGCTGGACACTCTGAAGGTTGATATGTGTTCATTGGAATTTTCTTTCTTGACCTCCTCTGATCTATGTTCTGGACAATTATTTTTCACCAGACATTCATTTTGCAGTGCCTTGTAATTTTCTGATATATTGTTTACATTCTTTGTTGCACCTTTAGTTTCCAATGGTGGCACTACCTCATTCTCAGATGAATCCGTTTCCCTCTGAGAAACATGTACTTCGTCCAGCTGAGATGTACAATATTCACAAGAAATTACAGCACTTGGCGAGTCATTACTGACATCTGTAACATGATCACAAGTGGTAGTCACTTTAGCTTTGACATCTATGTGAAAGTTTGGCATATTTTGTCCTTTGTTGCTGAAGCCATTTTCAAATTCACACTCCCTTTTGACACTGATGGAATTGGTTTCTTCTATATTACTCTCTGGAATCATCTGCTTCTTGCTGTTTTCATGCTCACACATATTATATGACTCCACAGAGTATTTCAATTCACAATCATCAATAAACTTTCTCCTCTTGCTTCCTTGCCCATTGGTCTCATTTTTCTGAAGGTGCTTTCTTTTCATAGTGTCTGTTCTGTGCTGTTTAGAAAAGCTTCCCACTTCCCCTCTTAGTGATGTAGATACCATGCGTTTCTCTCCAAGTTCTTTTCTCACTTGTCTCTTCCTGAGTGATCCTGGACAGGAATCAGGGTCTTGGCACCACACTTGTCTCTCTCCAGCCTGATGCTCCCTCACTCTTCTTACTCTCACAGCCAAGTTGTCCCATTTGATGCTCTCAACAACACTCGTCAGTTTATTTTCATCTGTAATGATAAGACCAATAATTTAAGCCAATGTTTTTGACATATTTCCTAACGTATAGTATTATTACTGTTTATGTTGTCAGCTTCTACCTTGAGAATTGCTTAATTTTGAAGCTGTAACCGAAATCTCCATGAATATTTGGAATTTTGATAGACTAGCAGATAGCACTTATACATTCAAATAAAACATGTCAACCTGTATGGAATGCATATTGTGCCACAGTGAAAACTTTTGAAAAATTTGAGCAAAGGATCTAGAATTCTGTTGGATGTGATTTGATTAGTTGAAAAATGAAGAAAGTATGCCAGTATACAGGATATGGCATTCCATCGGTTCAAAATTCCCAATAGTACAGTGGTTGGGTACCCCCCAGCTATGTCAGGTCTACAGTATGCTTGCAATCTAATTTCTTTCCACACCTGTGAAGAAATAAATTTATACAGTATTATTCCAATATAACTTCTCTCCATACCTGTGAAGAAATAAAATATCAAGAAAAATGAAAAATAGTGGCATTAGTGACACATTTTTAATATAATGTATTTACTAAATATGTATTCACCCGTCTAAAATAATTTAGAGTGCCATTTAGTAGCCTAAAAGACATGTTAATCTGAACATTTCCGATTAACAGACTTTTGTACTTACTTAATGTAATAGAAAAATACAGCCTTTGAATAGTCTGTCAAGTATATGTAAAACCTACATTTATATACTTTATTATATACCACGCCTGTTTTACCCCTCAGGGGTGTGGCGTAGACCATTGCTGGTCTCTTAGAGGAAGCACCCGACACACACATACGCACACACTCGCTCACACATACAGGATTCCCAACCTTCCCTTCCTGCCAGGATTGCAAGGTCACAAGCCCTCGGCTTATTCATGTACATATTTACTGCTAGGTGAGGAGTGGTTACAGCTTTTAAGATGAACCCATTTTGTCTTCACTGACCCAGGATTTGAACTCAGGATATATCGGTTTTGAGCCGAGCCTACTAACCACTACACTACCAGGCTGCTACATACTATTTTATAACAGAACTGTAATTCAATAAGAAGCTTACAATCCCTGAGGATGTCATCCATATTTGACTTTCCACCATTATCTTGATGTGCAGCTTTGGCATCTGAAAAAAGGAGAAAAAAACACAGTTATTAATTACAATATTCATAAATGAAAACAGTTAGTGGTTGATATCACAATTTTGGCTGGAGAAAGTTGAATGATGAATATTACACTGCAGTTAAGGGGGGGGGGACAGGTGCAATATATGAGCAAGTGTAGGTTTCAAGTCCCAGTGTTAAACTACCAGCTTGTGTAGTGACTACATCACCAGACAGAGATGCTAAGTTATATAGTTGTTACTACAGAGGCAAAAAGATAGCTGGTAATTTGTTAATCAAAAATGTTCTAATTTAGGTAGTGTAGTAAGAATATGAGGGTATGGTATGATTGTTAACCTAACCAAAATGATTAAAAAACACCTTTGTTAATCTTTTAACTTACCAATATCCTCACAATGGAGCAATGTGAACACTCGCTCCACCAATTTGAGCTTGAAAATATATGAAACTGCAGCAACCCATTGATTTTCTTCCTCTGCACTTGTTTCAAGAGGTGTCATGATTCCTTTTGCGGTGGTGTTTTGTTCTCTTAGGGAATCTTTGGTGTCCACTACTTTTAGACCATCATAGGTCTCCTCTTCTTCAACTTTGACATTTTTTTCCTCATGTAAAATCCCTTTATCAGCACAGCTTTCTTCACTACCATTTTCCTGCTTTTGTGGACCAGTCTTCACAGCTCTAAATGCTATCTTGCCTTCACCCAGATGCCGTAAATTATTTGCGTTTGGCACTTTCTGAAGTATTTCCTGCCATACAAAGTTATCTAGTCCTCTTCCATGAGTCACCATGTATTCCTCCATCACAATTATATTTTTGAAACACTTTTCGTCACTCGTCAATTCTCATCTATTTCTTCTTTTTATCCATTACCATGTAGTGAGCATCTACGTTACTCGTGTCCTGCCATCCACTACTGCTTTTATTTTCTATTTTGAGCCACATGCAGTTCTGCTTATAAACAAGATCTCGTTTATAAGTATGTCAATTGAAATATTGTCACTGAAAAGTTTTCCTTTCTCTCTCTCTTGTTGTTGTTGTTTTAGGGCTGCGAGGATCCCTTGGGGAACACTATGAGCCCTCTCTCTCTCTCTTGATCATATGAGCACGGATGTTTGTTTGTTTTTGTTTGAGATGAGGGGTCTTCATCTTGATGTCGCAGGCCATGATCTTGATCTAGTTGTCACATGAGGCTTGCGAGGAAACGTAAGCCTAGACTTCTTATCGACAGCTCCTGTGAAGGTTATAAGAAACAAAAGAGCAGAAAAAAATGTGCTGCATACAAGAGTTAATTTCTATCCCTAGTAAACCACATTTTCTCGAGGAACTCTTTCACCGCGTCAATCACTCGTGCATTCCTATCCTGAGCAAGATCCAGATCTGAACATTCATATCACCCATCACCATCACTCACTCCCCAACATGTTCTCTTACAATCTTCTTTAGGAACCTACACTTCATACTGTTCTCCCTCCTTGCTCTTTCACCCTTAACTGTCATGTACTACACCACAATCATTATCATCCTTTCACGCCTACCCTACTGTCCTATGTGCTCCACTCTTACAGCTAACACATCCTCGATCATGGCACTATTTCCTACATCTATCTCATCAATCTTAAAATTTCTTTCTTTCCTGTGAAGGAAGGCTATACCCAGTGTTTCCTGTCTTTTCCGTCCCTTTCCAATCATTACATACTGTCTATTAACTCTATTCGAACGTCATCCCTCAAGTGCGTTTCAGTTATTCCAACCACATCCAGTTTCCATTCATTCAGCTCTTTGCATGCATCCTCAAACTTTCCAATGCCCCATCCACCTTTAAAGTTATTTAAAACTGAAGTAATCCCACTGAAGCAAGCACTGTCATGATACTTTTCCCTTAAATGCTTGTCTTTTCATCTCGGTAAGATTAGTAGGAGTGTATATTACTCATAGAAAAACAGTATGCAGTTGTACTCAGTCTATATTGCAGTATGCACTTTATGGGGCTAATAATTACACCATGATAAAAAAAAAAATCCTGGTAAGGGGCTGTATGTCTGTCTCGCCTCCAAAAACAAATTTCGGTAAGCCTCACATCCATGCATGTAGAGAGAACCTGCAGCTGTGGCAGTAATGTTGCCCCTGCTGGGTAGTGATCCTATAAAGTGCTATATTCTCTCTCTCTCTCTCTCTCTCTCTCTCTCTCTCTCTCTCTCTCTCTCTCTCTCTCTCTCTCTCTCTCTCTCTCTCTCTCTCTCCTCTCTCTCTCTCTCTCTCTCTCTCTCTCTCTCTCTCTCTCTCTCTCTCTATATATATATATATATATATATATATATATATATATATATATATATATATATATATATATATATATATATATATATATCCCTGTTCCAAAGCAAAAAGGAAAAAACAAAAAAAAAAAACCTTGAAATTCAGTAATCCAGTTGACCAAATTTTTCTCCTTTACTTTTTCATACCGAGGAAGGCAAGAAAAGGTGAAAGGAGACTGAAAGGGAAAAAAATTTAGGTAGGTTCTTTCGTTGAGAAAAACCCTCCTTATTTTCATAATTTTTCCTTTCTTACCCTCTCCATCCTCTTTCTCTGCTTACTCAGGTTTTTTATTTTCTCTCCTCCTCCTCCTCCTCCTCCTCCTCCTCCTCCTCCTCTCCTCCTCCTCCTCCTCCTCCTCCTCCTCCTCCTCCTCCTCCTCCTCCTCCTCTCTTTCCTATATTTCTCCTCTGCCTCCTCTTCCTCCTTTCCTCTTCTTGTCGTCTGTCAGGGAGGTGTCAAGGTTATCGCCAAGGTCACTCTCCCCCCTACCGTGCGAGGCTGCTGATCCTCACCTCACCATCTTGCCTTCTCGTAAACATTAGCCCACACCCTTCATGCCTCGTCTCTCCCCGCGCCTCATTAACTCCTTCCGTCAGTCACTAAATACATCCTCAACGCCGCAGAAACAGCACCATCCTTAGGAAAGTGAAGGACCTCCCTAACTTACGTAACCAAGATTATGTTATTTATTTTACCCTCCTGTACAAACTTATTATTATTGTTGTCTTTTCTTTCCATGATTAATATTCTCTCTCTCTCTCTCTCTCTCTCTCTCTCTCTCTCTCTCTCTCTCTCTCTCTCTCTCTCTCTCTCTCTCTCTCTCTCTCTCTCTCTCTGCAGTAATAACGTTAAGCTTACACATTTTGCTTACTGTTTTTCATGCCTGTTTATATTCCAAGCTGTGGTGGGGAGCCATGAGTGTGTGATCGGTTTTCTTTAGTAATCATTTAGTGTGTGTGCAAATGCCAACCACCATGAGCACAGCGGTGGTGAATGTAGAATAATTTGAGATATGGCAAGAAATATTTAGCTCTGTTTCCCTTATATGAAGATATGAATTATGACGACGAGGAACGCGGCGTATAAGCGCACTCTGGGGATGAAAACAGTGAGATGAATAGTAATTTATGTATATCACGCTTGTTGTCTCCAAATATTTATGTAAAGGATTTTAGTTGAGTTCATGCACTCACGCCTTCCTTGGGTCGTTTGTTTTAGTGAGTAACAACATGATTTCGAAACATATTTCCTTACATTTTTGGTGCTACAGTATGGATAATTCCTGGTCTCGAAATGCATAAATGATGAAGGACATTTGCCACTTCCAGCGGTACTAAAAAATATTACGGTCTTTCTAAATGGTTTGAAAGACTACTGTTGTAAGTGATCATCCTCTCAGGTTCGTGTCTGCTGCAGACTGTGAGATAATGAATTTAAACCCATTCTCAATGCGCAGGAGAAAGAGGTGAGCCTTGTTGGTGCTAAATCAGTGACATATAGTTTAAAAAAATACATTTTTGTTTTATCAGATTTTGTTTCTGTTCACAATATACTGTTCTCATATCCACTTATGAATATGCTATAAGCTGCAGGTCCTAATGCCGAACCTTGAACAACAACAGCAGCGCATAGATCACATGCTCCGTCGTTGAGGATGTTGCCTGTCGATTATACACACGTATAATTCCTCTCCAACTCTAAGTGAAAAGAGAAGAAAAACGTTAAAACAAAAAGGAGGAGGAGGAGGGATATCCTTGGGCAGCAATTATCTCTATGAGACTTACTACCTGGTGAATACGTTTTTCACCAACCTCTGAGAGGAAGATGAAACGCAATTTTTAGTGACATACTCTTTTGTAATGCATCTGAGTGTGTGTGTGTGTGTGTGTGTGTGTGTGTGTGTGTGTGTGTGTGTGTGTGTGTGTGTGTGTGTGTGTGTGCAGCGTAACATGATACATTTGTTTCACTCATCACTTACTCGATCGAGGTCGCCACAGTGATCACTGAGTGTCCTGCGTGTACATTTTTATTGTTATCGGTTAAAAGACCTTCTGTTTCCTGAAATTCTACCCCCCCCCCAACTCTCTCTCTCTCTCTCTCTCTCTCTCTCTCTCTCTCTCTCTCTCTCTCTCTCTCTCTCTCTCTCTCTCTCTCTCTCTCTGTTTGCCACTGATCTCTTCTTCATGGCTTTCATCTAGTTTTTTTTCCCCTCTGCATCTTTCCTTCCTTTCATCCTCCTCAGTTTCCTATTTCCTTAAGAGGTGGTTCATCCTGATGTTCACAGACTTTCCTGACATTTGTTTTTTCGTGCTCGTTTTTTCATCTCCTCCAACTCCTTTATTCTCTTCTTTATTATCCTCCAGCTTCTTTGTATTTAAACAAAAAGAAAATTGTTTCTCTTTCCTATGTCAAAGTAAGTTTTCACATCTCTTTAATCTTTTCTTCCACCTCCTTCATACATTGCATGCTCCTCATCTCTCTCTTCAGTTCCACTTTTACCTTCCATTTCTTCTCTCTACCATTTTTCAGATGCTCAGTTGTCCCGTAAAAGAAAACTTAGTAATATGTAGAAAACTTGGATAGTGTAAGGCAGACCATGGAATTCTTATCTATTAACCAGAACTAGTGTGTGTGTGTGTGTGTGTGTGTGTGAGTGTGAGTGAGTGTGAGTGAGTGTGAGTGAGTGTGAGTGAGTGAGGGGAGAAGGGTTGTGGGGATAGATAGATCGATATATATATATATATATATATATATATATATATATATATATATATATATATATATATATATATAGAGAGAGAGAGAGAGAGAGAGAGAGAGAGAGAAAGAGAGAGAGAGAGTTATAGAACTCGAATTCAGCTTCAAATATAAATGTAAAATAAATAAAATATATATGTATCGTCTGTTTGAGGTGATTCTTTTGGTGAACACAACAGCGCTCGAGTGGCAGTCTCGTTAATTAAAATGAACCTATCCTTTATATATGCCCCTTTGAAAACATGATGTGACACCCTTTGAAACATGTGTGCGATCGTATTTTGGAACTAAAGGAATAGTTTTGTCATCCCATACGTATATCCTTTTTATCAGTGCATTCATATCTACTGATCTATATTTCTTGTTACGTATACATGTATTAATTATTTTTCTTGTGTTTTTGTTTTTGATGTCTAAGCATATATCGAAAAAAATACATACATATATATATATATATAAACTGGATAGATGCTTCATCAGAGAAATTGAATGTCCATAGGCAGACTGAAGCTTAATCTTTGTACTACACAGGAACAAGGAAGGAAAATTAATTAGTATGATAATGATTTAAGTGTCACCAAGGTATGAATAACAGGGAATATGAATGATCCTCTGCCACCTGTGCTAGAAATACAGGTAAAGAAACAATAGAAGACAAACGGGAAACACTAACACACTTGAGAACCGAGAGTGGAGGCGATAAGTGATAGTTCAATTTTTATTATTCTTTTCTTACCTTTTTTTTTATCAAGAGTGCAAGGCGAGGCTGAGCTTAAGGAGTAGTGCCTCTTAAATCATCACAAGTTGCAAAAAAACGAGAGTTACGGGGCGCCACCTGAACAGGGGATTAATCTGTTTGCAGGAAATATGTTGGGTACCAAATGCTTTCCTTTCCTCTTTCACTGCTCCCCCACGCCTCCTTCTCTTTGTCCTCCTCCTCTTTGTCCTACTCCCTTCTCCTCCTCCTCCTCCTCTTTTCTCCTCCTCCTCCTCCTCCTCTTTCCTTCTCATCCTCCTACACTTACTTCCACATCTGGTTCTGTAATTAGTTCCTCCTCTAAATGTTTCTCATCACAATTGTCAACCTACTACACGCCTCCTCCCTCCCTCCCTCCCTCCCTCCCTCTCTTTTCTCCCTCCCTCTCTTTTCTCCCTCCTTCCCTCTCCACTTACCTTCCTCCCTGCTGCTCTCCTTCTCCCCTTCTCATGCTTGTCTATTTCTTTGTTTCTCTTTTATGTTTCTTTCTGCGTGACTGACTGTCTCACACACACACACACACACACACACACACACACACACACACACACACACACACACACACACACACACACACACACACACACTCTCTCTTTCTCTCTCTCTCTCTCTCTCTCTCTCTCTCTCTCTCTCTCTCTCTCTCTCTCTCTCTCTCTCTCTCTCTCTCTCTCTCTCTCTCTCTCTCTCTCTCTCTCTCTCCTTCTTTCTCTCAGCAGGCATATATAAAGCGAGTAATATCTTGTCTCATTTTATTAACAGAACTTACTTACGACTTTACAATGTTGGCCTTAATACTCTGCAAACTAATAATTAGAAAAAAAATAAATGCCTCCTTAGCTCTCTCTCTCTCTCTCTCTCTCTCTCTCTCTCTCTCTCTCTCTCTCTCTCTCTCTCTCTCTCTCTCTCTCTCTCTCTCTCTCTCTCTCTCTCTCTCGTTCGACAATATTTACATCATATCAGCATATTATCAGGTAATCCTACAGGAGGTGGATAATAATAACAATAATAATAATAATGATAATAATAATAATAGTAATAATAATAATAATAATAATGATGATAATAATAACAAAACGAATGAAAACGTATAAAGTTAACACAGGTTCGGGCAAAAGAATCATACAAGTGATGGCGTCCAGGGAAACAGTGTGATTCTTGACACTGTGTTTCCCCGAATATGGTAATATGAAGAGAAAATGTTCCTGTCTATAGCTTAGTTTACACGTATAAAATTATTTACTTACTTGATTACTTACTTATTTAATTACACACACACACACACACACACACACACACACACACACACACACACACACACACACACACACACACACACACACACACACATACAAACACGCACACGCACTCACACACCCATACACACACCACTGCCCATCCCATTTAAGAGTCAAAGGGAAGTTAGGGTGCGTGTGGTCACCAGAAATCGTACAAAGAAAAGCCTATCTAAAAATCTACATAAGCTAAGCTACCCTTGTATTTTTATCATTCTAATTATTTATTCAAAACTTATTGGACACGTTTTGCATAGATTAAGTTTATATGATGGTGTTTGATATCTTACGTTAATTTTTTTTTTTTTCTTTTGATAATTTCAAATCATTTATATTTTTACATTACTTGGACTTGTTAGAATTGAAAAAAAAAATCTGTAGCTCTCACGTGCTTGTAAATACTAGAAGCATCGCATTAATTCGCACTTCAGGTATTGCTTAACGTCGTAAGATGTTATTCCTGTACACATGTATACTTCATGGGAACAGACGGTAAAGCAGCAAATCTATAAGGAGGCGCATGAGCATTACATGACTTTTCAATACAACTGCACGTGTATAAGACAAGGCACGTGTGGGTATACATGAGCTTAGGGTCGTGCAAGCGCCACCACATGACTAGAAACTGCACGACTCAAGGGGCTGAGGGATCCGGTGGTGAGAACCTTTGTTCGGTAATCAGTCTGTTTTTGGGGGGAAGGATTTTCGTATTTGTTCACTATATAAAGGGAATCATGGCACTCCCTCTCTAGACCATCCGCCTCCACGAGTAGCTTAAAATAAGGAAAATTCACAAAATAATATATCAGCAGACATAATGTTGCGTTTTCCTTCTCTCCACTGAATAGAAAGCAACACTAAAAATATACAAGCTAATAAAATATCATTAAAATTGTGAGAGATGTTTGTATCAACATTCGTGACTTACAATCTAGGAAATCGTGCGTCTCTTAAACTAATGAGGAGAAAATATCATGAAATTAGAATAGAAATGAGGATGCACTATTTGTTCAGGTGTCAACCACGTGAGTCTAGAAGTCAAGGTAAAATGATATACGAGGATTACATTTACACGTTTTCCAGTTCCTTGAGGTGCCGGTCGTCAAGGTATTGGAGACTGAGTTAGCTGGTTTCTCCCGTGGGTGTGGCATCTTTCACTTTCACTTTCACTTTCATTGCCTTTCAGTTCCAACACTCTTATTCTCCATTTTGATTGCCTTTCACTCTCCGGGCGCAACGAAACGTTCCTGTTCCAAGCATTTTCAAAGCTTTGTCGGAATTGCGGCGTGGGTGACCTGTCACTGCTCTGAGCTTTTGCTTATTGCATATGTAAATTTCAACTGCGTATTGTTTTCTTTTTTGGAGTTGGGGATCGAGTCAGAAAGGGAGGGAGGAAGAAGTAAGAGGGAAAATTATGAGCAATTTCACATTAATGGGTTTCTGAATACCGTTTTCTGTGGCTACAAGCGAATACTAGTGTGTCGGTTGTCTAGAGCGCACTGTATCGAGAAGTAATTACATTTAAGTTGAATAAAGCTTTAGTTCTCAGAAACGTGGGGCTGGTAGGTGGGCAGCGAAAAAGGAAGGCGTGAATCCTGTAAAACTCTGTGCAAACCAAACTCCACGTTTAGTTTTCTCTTCCTGTTTACGAGGCATCATTCTGCTATTTGCATCTGGTTACACAAGTTGTTCTTTTGTATCTCTTTCTAGCAGTTGGGTCGCTGTTTCACAAAAATAGGGACGAGGGAGAGGGTGAGTTTTCCAGTTCGAAACATGACAAACACACCAAAGTTCCGAGTTTTCTGAATGTTTGGATTGTGGAGGGGAAATGTTTGACTAATTCCATGCAGTTTGCACTACGTCACTTTTCCTTTCTTTTCCTATGAACTCGTCTGTGAACTCGTCTGTAAACTTCCTTTCCTTTCCGTTGCATGTGTTTTCTTTGTGCATATCTTTCTAACAGGCCGGGAGCTATACACCTTCGGGACAGGCTCTCGGATCTTGGCCCTGGAGTGTCATAAGACTTTCCTCACTGGGTAGCGGCCTCTACATTGGAAATACAAGTGTCAAACGTTACCTAAGTGTCTACCTTGAAATACCACTAATTCAATATTGTGTGAGAAATCTGCACATAGGTATAAGATATAAAATTTTAAATGGGTATCCATGACACAAAAATAGAGAACCCTTACTCTTTTTTTAATATTTATTTTGTTTTTTTCTTTCATAATGACTGACGTGTGTGTGTGTGTGTGTGTGTGAGAGAGAGAGAGAGAGAGAGAGAGAGAGAGAGAGAGAGAGAGAGAGAGAGAGAGAGAGAGAGAGAGAGAGAGAGAGAGAGAGAGAGAGAGAGAGAGACCTCTTAGCGACCAGAGTGAGGATAATGCTTTTCACGGAAGGTACGTGTATAAGAAACGCTCGGGGGGGAGGGGGGCATGCATGTTTTTTTCTTTCTCTCTCTCTCTCTCTCTCTCTCTCTCTCTCTCTCTCTCTCTCTCTCTCTCTCTCTCTCTCTCTCTCTTTCTCTCTCTTTTTCTCAGCCCCAGGTTTCTCAGAATCAAGCACCTCTTAAGTGCTTCTCAGTCTTTGACAGCCCAAAGGTTCCCCCTAGAGCTCTACCAGACTGGCAGGGGTGGGTTGGGTGGGTTGTTAGAGGCAATATCCTCCTTCATATGTGCTGTAGAAAAGCTCGTGCCTGTGCTTGGCTTTTTCAAATTTTTAAGCTTGTTTATGTGTCTTCTTGCGGTGCTTTTTCCTCCTCCTCCTCCTCTCTACCTCTATTTCCTCAGCTTATCAACTCCGTGGTTAGAATTTTACACGGAAGTTCTCCCTTTGACTGACCAGATTTTTACCTTTCTCTCTCTTCCTCTTCCTCTTTCACTTCGTAACTTTGTGCTTAGGATGAGTTTTTTTTCCATTCTCACTTGTTTCCCAGTTTTGGCATGGTACAACTTTTGGTTCTAATAAGTTCCTCTTTACCTCTCACTATTTTTTTTTTACATGTGCATTTTCTCTATTTCACGTCATGTCTATTTTAAGCAAACATCGATATTGTGTTCAGTGTAGTTTCTCTCTTTTGTTCAAACATTAGTGTGACTACCTTCAGGAAACTCTCGGTATCTTCATCATTTGTTCTCCTGTCAAGAGTGAGAGGGTATCAGGGTGTGTTCTTTGCTCCAGCTTGGTGTGGAGAGTGTGCAGTCTGCCTTCCCTAAGGGATAAGAACACTCGCTGGACGATGCATGAACTTCTGCTATTAATTTTCCTTCATCCTCTCCTTCCTTTTCTTCCTCATCCTCTTCCCCATCCAGCTCCCATTCTCTCTCTCTCTCTCTCTCTCTCTCTCTCTCTCTCTCTCTCTCTCTCTCTCTCTCTCTCTCTCTCTCTCTCTCTCTCTCTCTCTCTCTCTCTCTCTCTCTCTCTCCATTCTCGTCTTGCTCTGGTCTTATCCTTTCCACTTTCCCTTCTTCTACGCCCTTCATTCTCTCCACCCCAGCACCGCCCACGCTCGAACGCTTTATATTAGGGTTATAAGGCTAATTCTTACTAAGCTGCCTTGTTGAGTTCTCGTAGTGCAATATAATGCTGCACTGTCAAGGCGAACACGCGATAGGAGAACACTGGTGGAAGGGGCGTGCATGGAGTTCTGCTAACGTGATTACTTCGGTATTTTGTCATGCGAAATGACCGCCGTGCCTTAGAGAAATTATGAACGAAGTTTTTGTAAGCGAATACTTTGTTGTTAATGCTATTTACAGTCACCGTTTTGTTGGCAGCACTATGCATGAAGACAGTCACTCTTCTGCTAATCACAGTAGCTTTGGGTAACATATTAAAAGTTGTGTTGTAGAATTTGATACATTTTCATTCCATTTTATTCCTTTTCTTTTCCCTATTCAACATATTTCGTTATGTCCATGTCCTCAGTTTTTCTATGATTATTATTTTACTTCCTACATATTTTCCTCAGTCGTTTCTTTCAATTTTCATTGTTTTAATTTGTTTCCTTTCTTTCATGGCATATATTCTTCATTCCGTTGCAGTCACCATAGCACCCACTACACTCTCCTCCGAGACACACGTTGAGGCAATGGCTTCAGATTCCTCGTTACTACAGTGCAGTGTCGGAAATACATTACTGATATACACTTGATGCAGGACGTACATAGATATTTGTCTTTCCAGTGGTTCTAAGATTAGTTTATATATATATATATATATATATATATATATATATATATATATATATATATATACATATATATATATATATATATATATATATATATATATATATATATATATGATGCAATATAGATACAAATATTCATTGGTAGCTCTCTCTCTCTCTCTCTCTCTCTCTCTC
>JAPQNM010000006.1:17256154-17276154 GCA_029783475.1 Metacarcinus magister
GGTGGTGGTGGTGGTGGTGGTGGTGGTGGTGGTGGCTGCAGTAATATTGGTGAGTGTTGGTGGTTTGGTTGGTGGATTATATAAAAAAGTATATGATGTTTAACGAATACTTTTATGAATGAATGAGTTTAAGAATGAATTCTTGTGTCTCAACTCCATGGCGCCTCCGCTTCTCGTTTCTCCAATTTTCACGTCGGCTCCAGTTTACGTTCACACGCCAGGTCAGGACAGCGAGGGAGGAAGGGGCAAAGGATCACGAAGAAAGGGTGACAGAGAAAAGGAGAAAGGATGAAAGAGGGGTCGACGAACACGAACACAGCCGCTCAAACAAACATTTTCGGATTTTCGCTGAATTGCTCACCTCTATTATTCCTTGTGAGGAAGTAAGCGTACGAAATTCTAGCTCTTGAATCCTTATATCCTTTAGCTTTTGCACCTCGTCCATACCTGTCAGCCTTGATGTCAGCCTATCTTTAAATGTTTTATTTTGAGACTTCAGCGGGGAAATAAGGGATTAGAACAAAGCTTTTTCTCCATTCCTTTTTCATATAACTTTGGTAATGCAAATTAAATATGATGAATATATAAAGTCTTGTTTTTCCTTCACAATTTTGCTTCATAACTCAGGGCTTGACTCCTTTCATGAAAAGAAATTACGTATAAAGATACTGAATAAAGACAAGTAGATGAATGCAGTTTGGTGAGATAATACAGCGAGTCACATGAGAAAGAATTAAACAAAGCAACAAACTGATAAGTGTAGTGGCGTGCTTCCTACCACGCCCTGCTTCACGAAAATACTTGACCTTCAGCAAGTGTTTACATTCATATCCTCGAGCCGCTTTGTCCCTCCAGGAAGCCCAGGAAGTCCAAACGCGCTCCCCGAAGAAAAACGTTGTAATTAAATCATAACTCATACTTGCAACTGCTCCTCAGGCGAGGGGGAGAGTGAAAAAGGGGAAAGAGAGCAACTAAGTCCTCACGCAGTGACATTCTCTCTCTCTCTCTCTCTCTCTCTCTCTCTCTCTCTCTCTCTCTCTCTCTCTCTCTCTCTCTCTCTCTCTCTCTCTCTATCTATCTATCTATCTATTGATCTATCTCGCTCTGTATTGTAAGAAATATACTTTCGAAGGCAGATAATTGAGAGGAAGGAAGAAAACACAATTTGGGCTAACTCTAAGAATAGTTATTTTCCTAACAATGTCTTCATCTTCCTTAATCCTCTATGATTGAACCAGTGAAACGAGGTATGCATGGCGGGGCTCAACATGGGATCAGAACGATACTCATATTATTGATGCGTCTGATGTTTATAGGCGTAGGATGGGAGAAGGAGACCATGTGTTTGCTTTGTCTCATTATTCATTGCTATCATCATTCTGCACTAAAACTCTGTGGGATGCATATGATAGGTGAAAAATTGCGGGCTTCTTAGTGTGATGCCATGCTACGCCACATCACGCCACATAACGCCACACCACACATCGAAGGGTGCTGGTGCGTGCAAGTCCTGGGTACACACTTTATCCAGTCAGTTCTGGTTTAAAGCAGTGTGCAGTTGTTGGGTGTTTACCTGGATAAGCAAGTTACGTGCAGGTCTCCTCATACGAAGAACAGGTACATCACTTATACCTGCGTGGGGATGGATAGGACGGTGTGTGGGCTGTGGGTGCCGGCCTGCGGTCAGGTGTGGTACTTTGGATTGCGTTCTACACAACAAACATTGAAAGAGGTAGTTGAGATACAGAAATAGAAGTTTGGCCATCCACCGTCTAATTGAAGAAGTTAAACTTGATGAAAGCGAATAATGTCCCTCCTTTTGAAACTGAGAGACAGAGCAAACATATTACTGAAGGACAAAGCTTAAGATAAGGTACAACAACGAGACCCAAACGCTGGTTGCATATTCTTGGATTATCTTTATATTTCTGAGCCGCATTGAAGACAAGCAGTGTGTGTAAAGCAGACTAAGGCAGAGTGTTTTGAAATATAGCACTGGAGGGATGAAGTGACTGGTATGCAGCTGCTTTCCTGACACTTGATATTGTTTTCACATCTATACCACTGCATGACATCACCGAATAACGTCACTGTGGAGTTGTTATGGTAGTCAAAAGCAACAGGAGAGAGAGGCATGAAGAAATAACATTTTGATCGTAATGGATAGAAGCTAGAAAATGACTCTACCGATTTTCACTTCAGTTTGGGCAGGCGAGGACGGTGGTCAAGTTGGGAAGAGCGCAGCGCCTTTGGGTGTTTGGTGAAGTTGGGAAGTAAAATATTTGTCTTTGATTTACTTTCTTTCTCTTTCCTCGTGCTTGATTTTCGAAGATCTGTTTGGCGTTTCCCGAGAAGACAGTGGAAAGTGGGAGGGGAAACCAACTTAATATTTGACCATTAATTCATTTCAAAACCATACCAGGATTGGTAAAATACACACACACACACACACACACACACACACACACACATATATATATATATATATATATATATATATATATATATATATATATATATATATATACTATACATATATATGTATGTGTGTGTGATGAAATGAAGCGATGTTATTCGACGGTTTTCGTGATATCAGGACCTTGAAAAATATTCTTTGAGTCGCTGACAAACAAGAAGGGGAGGTTTGGGCCATGTCTTGTAGTTTTTGAAGATTCATCAGCATCCCTCCCATCTCCCACACCAAACATTCCCCCCCTCTCTCTCTTCATCTCTCTCTCTCTCTCTCTCTCTCTCTCTCTCTCTCTCTCTCTCTCTCTCTCTCTCTCTCTCTCTCTCTCTCTCTCTCTCTCTCTCTCTCTCTCTCTCTGCAGAGCTATCAATAATATCACGCATGCTTTTACGTTGCAAAACTAGTACTAAGAAAGAAGTGTTACACAAAGATCACATGCTTATGATTATTGTGTTAATCAAGAACCATCACCACACTTTTGCGTGCAAAGCTACATCCTGGTGTGTTAGTGCTGATACGACACAAACAGGGAAGCAGAAGACAGGTTGCACTTACGTGACATTACAGTGTATGTCGGAGCACGTACTGAAAATAAATACAGGGAGGGAGCAGGAAGGCAGTGGCTAGCAGGCATAAGAACAACAAGACTGAAATATAAATGAGAAGAGAACCGCAGATGAGAGAAATGAGAGAGATGGGATAAACATGTGTAAGGGAAGGTAGGGTCATGTTTGTCTGTGTGGATGCCTCACTGTGAATGTAATAAAAAATAAGAGTTCAGATTCCTTACTAAATCCTAATGTTCTGTTTTAAGAAGTGATTATTGCAAAGGCTTTTGAAAATGAATATAATACATGACTGAAATGGACTACAAACCGGAAAACAGAATGAAAAAAATGGATGGGGGATAATATCATAAAGAACTCGTATAATGGAGAAAAGAAAAATTAAGAGCAGATTATAAACAAGAGAAAGGAGGCATTGCACCTTAAGTTTGGATCTGAAGGTAAATAACGAAGAACTACATGATGAAAAAGGAAAAGTGAAATTTCGAACAAAACAGAGCATACGAAAAGAGATGAATTGTAGAAAATAAGTGAACGAATAAAAATAAATAAAGAAAGAGAGAAGCTGCTGAGGCTGGAGACTTTGAAACCATCTTGAGACAAAAAGATTTACAACAGAAAACTGGAGAAATTGTTACCAATTTTTCTCAGTTTTTGAAGAGTAATGGGTTAGGACACATCCATGTATACAAAATTCCTTGAGAGGCAAAGACCGGCAAACCATCTTAAAACTCGTAGGGCATAGCAAGTATGTATGAATTATTTGGTATTTGAAGGCAACCTGTGAGAGTTATCATTCGAGTTTTCATTTTGTAGTTGTACTCTTATTTACACTAAAATACATGAATACTACGAACACTACGGCTAGATTACTCATAGTATATATTATTGTTGTGTTGGAAAAATTTAGTATCTCCTAGGCATCTTACTTTCTCTGTCCTGATATGTTATTGACGTTCAACTTTTCTTTATGACGAAGAAAAAAAACCCTCACTTTTCTCAAGTTACATATTGTGAACACATGACAGTATAATATACACTTAGTTAAAGGCTCACAACCTCTGAATACAAACACACATACACAAACACACACATACACACACACACATATATATATATATATATATATATATATATATATATATATATATATATATATATATATATGTATATATATATATATATATATATATATATATATATATATATATATATATATATATATATATATATATGTATACACATATATGTGTGTAAATTATGGAATGTTTAGTCTAAAAAGACAATTGAATTGAACAATGGTTATGCATAGAATAATACATCAAAGAAATAATTGAAAATGATAAAATTAAACGTTGATATAGAATATTATCAAATATTTGAAAAATATATACTATGGAATCTTGCTCTCAATAATTCAATGACATTCTGTAGAAATAGAAGTATTACACATTAACATAGTAACATTTGAATGATTACTAAATAATATGATAAATAAATAAATGTAATCTGTAAATATACACAGTGTTCCCTTTGGAAAAAGGAGGATGAAACTTGGGGAAAAAAGCTGTACAGATATAAAGAATAACTTAAAAAAAAATAATATTCAAGACATCTTACAAATAGCAAGCTTCATTCTTAAGTATCATATAATTGCATTTCTTTGACTGAGACTGTAAAGAGAGTCAGAAAGCCTTTGTAATAATGTTAACAAGAAGCAATGCACATTATGCGAGGCACGAGAGAGAAGAAAAATCATAAAATGTGAGAAAATCATACAAATGATGCAACATACAGACACACATACATTCATACAGACATGCATACATACAGAGAGACAAACAAACACATATATAAACAGACAGACAGACAGACAAACGGACAGACAGAAAATCAGACACACACCCACACCCACACACACACACACACACACACACACACCCACCCACATTAAGACAAACAACAAATATATAAGGAGAACATTAAACACATACGTCACAGAGGCAACATATACTAAGCTGCCATGGTAAAAGATAAATAATAAATAAATAAAATGAAAACAAATAACAACTGGAAGACAATGACGTGAACAAATATAACAATAAAACCTCGAATGAGATGGAGTTAAAAAAAAAGAAAAGAAAATGAAAGAGCTTAATAAAGTCAAGAAGCAAATCATGGAGAAAGAAAACACGGAAAGAAAAAAAAAAGAATGGAGAGGAATAAACTCACCTCGTTGCTACTTTTTTCCTTGTCGTAGGGAACAGTTTCGTAGATGTTGGCGTGTTTCAGCTTTGGAGGAATGCTCTCCACGTTTTCGTAGGTCGCGTCTGGCGAAGAAGCAGTAGGATGAGAGGGCAAAGAGGTTGAAAATGAGGTGGAAGAGGAAGAGGAGAAGGAGGAGGAGGAGGCGGAGGAAGGTAAAGCTTAGGGTGGAGTGGTGGGCGCCAAGGGAGAAGGTTGGGGGAGCTGACTTCCCTATTATCTTGCTAGTGCTGTTGCATCATACCCCTGGGAGTGTTAGCTTACGTGTGTGCGTGTGTGCGTGTGTGCGTGTGTGTGTGTGTGTGTGTGTGTGTGTGTTTGGGTGCGTGTGGGTGGGTGTATGTGTGTACATTTGTCTTGGTGACATAGACTCAACGGTACACCCTTTAATTTTTACAGACCTTGTTTTTCGCTGTTTTCAACACCATCACCACCGCTACTGCTACTGTAACTACCACCATCACCACCACCACCATCACCACGACCATCACCACCACCATCACTTTGCACTACACAACACCATTACTGAAATAACACTACTTTCCTGCCGCCATACGAGATGTATTGTGGCTTTCTATTGTTCCTGTGAATCTCTCTCTCTCTCTCTCTCTCTCTCTCTCTCTCTCTCTCTCTCTCTCTCTCTCTCTCTCTCTCTCTCTCTCTCTCTCTCTCTCTCAACTCAGCACACATGATAACACAGAAGCTTTCCTCACCGTCCTTGGGGGAGTGTAGAGGGGCATGAGGCAGCTTGACACCCTCAGTAGCAACACGGCGTAGGATTCTCTCTCTTCTTGTGTCTCCTTTCAACTTCATCACCACCACCACCACGATGGCCACGAGCACCAGGGCCCCCACCACTCCGATCAGCACCCCCAGCACTGGAGTGATGGGGAAGATGTGTACTATGGAGGGGGAGAAAGGGGGATGGGGGATTGGTTAGCCCGTGAGGGAGGTACGTTTTCATATTATTTGACAGAAGAAAGAAGAGTAAAAACATGTGTTCGTGACCTTTTGGTGTTAATGATTTTTTCTTGTCATGGAAGTAAAGGTTGTCTAAATTAATATATACAAAATGAATGGAAAAAACACTTGGGTATTTCAACTAATTTGCTGCGAGAAGCGTTATATTTATCCAAGCAATCATGCAAGGCACAGGAAAGGAAGAAATGAAGGGAAAACGTAGTAGCCTTAAGGATCTGAAACACTAATGCTTCCGTAGTAGTGGTGTTTTTTCAATGATTTTCGCTCTCTTTGTGTCTGTTCTGAAAATATCACTTCTCTTTCAGTATATCCCTCTGTACTTATTTCAGGAACATAAGCAAAAATTATGTTTGGTTTGCAGGGAGGATCTAAAGGGGATATGAGACACGACATATGGGCTACACTAGAAAATCAATTGAATTTTTAGTGATATCTTGTTTAATGATTTGATCGTATTTGAATAATAAGGAATGTTGTGAGTATACACGCAGTCTGGTCTTTCGTCGTGTGTGTGTGTGTGTGTGTGTGTGTGTGTGTGTGTGTGTGTGTGTGGTGTGTGTGTTAATTATATTTGTTTGTTTTTTTACAGAAATCGTAAGAATGTTTTAATCTTGTTTCAGACAGTGTATAAATGTGATGGTAGTGGTGGGGACGATGTTATTTCTCGTCAAGGTAATGGTGGTAGCGTTATAGGAGTAAGAAGAATAGTCTGATGTTCTGGTTAGAGCAAAAAATATTGATAGTGGTGGTGTTGATGATGTGAGAAAGAGTTGCTGTGGGAAGAGTTAGGGAAGATGAGGACAAGAAGAAGATAAAAAAGAAGAAAGACGAAAATATAATGGAGATCGATGTTGATGATGAAAATAAGGAAAAAACATTACAAAACAATCAGAATCTATTTGTAGAAGAGGCAACGTAAAACAACAACATGAGGAGAAAGGTTAAAGAGCAAAAAGCAGGATGAAGAAGAAGAGGAAGAAGAAGAAAACACGGGCACTGCCGCTCCGACTAATCCTCTTCCATTGCCAGACACACTTTCCTCTAAATAAAACTTTTACAGTCTCCGGATTGTACTAAGTTTGTTCCCAGTCAATGCTGCGTTCCGAGAAAGCGAGGAGAACGGGAAGACGCCAAGTGATAAATACATTATAAAGATGAAAACTCAGCGGAAATGTATGTCAGTTGATGATGACTCGCGATAACTCTTGGTGTGACTTTATGGTAACTCCTTACCTTTACTATATAAGATTTTGTTTATTTATTTGTTTATTTATTTATTTATTAATTGACTTATTTATTTATTTTACTTATTCATTTATTTATTAATCTGTTTATTAATATTATCATAGTTTTCCTAAAATAGTAAAGCGAACAGAAATAAAACCTGTCGTAATTAAATTTCCTTAGTCATTCCTCTTCATATTTAAGGTTTTGATTAAAGTGTTTTTCAGTAAATTATTAAAAGCGCAGTGAAATCACTAGTGTGGAAATCTATTAATATTTCGAACGGAAGACGAAAAAGAAGGCAAAATGAAATAAAAGAATCGAAATAAAAAAAAGAAGAAAGAAAGATAGACACAGACATACATACATACAGACAAACAGAGATCCAAAGAAATAGAAAAAAACTAGACTGTATATAAGGAATAAGAAACAGAAAAAGAGAGAGCGAGAAACCCCCTCCCCCCCACGAAAACAACACAAAAAAGAGCAAAAAAATATCGAGAGAAAACTTTAGTTCGACAGCACCGACAAGACCACCAAGAGTTAAAGGGATTGGCTTGTCAGGGGAGGTAAAACGGACGATAGACATAGCTGATGCGCGATTCACATCCTTCGGCCGCCCAATCTCTAGGTTGATTTTTCTGGCTCTTACGGTCTTAAGGGAACCCCCCAATGGCTGATCGCAAGTCCCCCAGCATCGTCAAATATGCAGCGGAGAGTGAGGACGGTACTTCGTAAGGTTCGGGAGGAGGGGTGGCCACTCTAATACTCTGACCAGAGGCTGCCAAAGATCACCAGAGAGGGGAAGGGCAGGGATAAAAGAAGGCGAAGATAGAAAAGTCATAGGAAGGCAACGGTGTGATGCAGAGGGAAGATGGGAAGAGCTAAATCCCTTTTAGGATTTGACTTTCTTGTTTATTTGTTGTGTTGTGTTATCTTTTTTTTTGTTTGTTTTGATTTTAATGTTATCATTGTTATTATTTTTACTTTGTCACAGTGAGGATTCCTCGTAATTGGAGTGATGCAAAAGGTTTCAGCACATGCTCAAAGGAATCTTAGATAACACATCAAATAGTTCACATTAGGGTCTGAGGGAATTTTCATTAGCCTGTAAAAAATCAAACAGATATTGTGAGACTTTGCACCGGGAAAAAGCTAAAACAGTTGTAAAAGTTCGTTAGAAAATAATATTCAAAGAAGCAAGTGAAACAAAGACAAAGAAGAATAAATTAAATACACAAAATCGAGAAAATGTACTCCACAAATGAATGGGTCACGCTTGGATGCAAGCTGGTGGAAGGGACAACTGTGACAAACTCTGCGGTGCCAGAGCTCCGCGCTTCACTTACCCGGCCGCCCGACAGCAGGGAGAGTGAATCCGTGAATTTTTCTTTCCTCGCTCTTTCCTTTTGAGTTTTCGGCGAAAATAGATAGCAGATACTCGGTGCCCGCGCGCAGAGCATCTACTGTGAATTTCGGTTGCAAGATTTCTGTGAAGTTACGAATGTTGTGACGAATCCCCTCATCGCCCTCGAACACTTGCACCACGAAACGCTGGTTTAGTCCTCCGTCGTATCCCGGGAGGCAGGCGACGAATAAGGCTTCACTGGTCTGGTTGTATACCGTGCAATTATCTAAGGGATCAGGCTTACCCGCTGGGATGACTTCAAATTGACATGGATCTTTCATAATTCCCACCAAGTTTTCCCCATAGCATGCTACTTCTCGGTAATCGTCTTCGTCTTTGACACTGTAGGTGAGGAGAGAGGTGAGATCTCTTGTGGTGTAATTCTCATCAGGGACAGGAATTGGTCCGCCAGGTGAGATATAGTACCAGGAGAAAGTAATATTGCCTGGTGAGCCTTTGACATTACACTCAAGCTCAACATCATCTTGCTTAGCTGCTCCTCGGAAGACCTTTTCTTTTTTCTTACAAAATGGTACATCTGAAAAACATAAATATGTTTAATGAATGTTTTATAGCATTTCCTACCAGCTCACTTTTATATTCAATGATTTATTAATGAACGGAAGGTGTGTGTGGTGTTATCATCGGCCAAACTTACACATCACGTTAAGGACAATAGGAAGACTTTCGCCCGACCCGACCTCGTTGGCAGCATGGCATGTGTAAGAACCAGACTGACGGCGGGTCAAGTTCTTGAGGTGCAGCTTGTTATCGCTTCTTTCTATCCCAGCAGAGGCGTTGTAATTAACCTCCATTAGCTGAGGGGGGACAGGTACATGGAAAGTAATCTCATGCAAGGAAGGATGCAGAGATACATGGTATGAGGGACCACTGAATAGGTTGTCATGTTAAAACAGATGATTTTGTATGTGGATTGATTGGCAAAAAATTACGAAATTCAATAAGTGAATGTATAGGTATAAATCTAGATATTTCACTAAACTAATAAGTAATGCCTACATACTGAATACATACTGAATACATGCTTCACTTTTCATTCGTGTTTCTTTATGGATGTGAAAAATAAACATGACACACATTCACATACAAGCGTGCAGACGTGCACACACACACACACACACACACACACACACACACACACACACACACACACACACACACACACACACACACACACACACACATTCAAAAGCTTCCCTTCTTTCCAATCACTCTTATCTCTCTCTGCTGCGTCAGTGTGTATTTTTGGTGACGCATCTAAAAGCTTCGTTTAGGAGTCCGTGCGACACACTAAAAAATGTACCTTCACCACCACTTCCCATCACCGTCATCACCAGTATAACCATTCCTGGTATCTACATCATCACCATCATCATCTATTGAACTCAAATGAACACAGTTTCTCCTTTCATCTAATTTAAATCTTTAGGACTCAACAAAGTCTTCTCAGTAGAGTCCAACATCATCATTACCGTCTTGTTATTACACAATATCACTCCATTTTCTCAACGTAGGATATGTACTTTCCATTCACTAAGACACTGTTCTTGTCCCGCCTCACGCCTGCTCCGTCTCTTGATACACGTTATCCTATCTCTTGCTACCTTATTATTCCTTTCATAGGCTTCCTACCACTCCCTAACCTAACCTAACTCTCGCCTCCCCTTCCACAGCACGTTTTCACTTCCTTCTCTCTCTCTCTCTCTCTCTCTCTCTCTCTCTCTCTCTCTCTCTCTCTCTCTCTCTCTCTCTCTCTCTCTCTCTCTCTCTCTCTCACCTCTACCCTGTCTTTTCATGGCTTACCACCACCTTTGCGCACCTATCATGCTCTAACCCATCGTGCTGTTATCCCTAAAAGTCCAGCTTGTGTCCCCTTTGCGCTGGGTCGAAGGAGATAGGAGCGGCGAGTGTTATAAGGCGTGGACCTTGTTTATCAGGTGATTCCTTGTCTCTAACGAGGCAAATGTAGGAGGGAAGACGGGAAATTGGGGAGAGAGAGAGAGAGAGAGAGAGAGAGAGAGAGAGAGAGAGAGAGAGAGAGAGAGAGAGAGAGAGAGAGAGAGAGGTAACCGTATGATACAATAATAATGGCATACAATAATAATAATGATAATAATGGCATCCGATACTCACCTTATGATACCACGAGATTCTTGAGGCCTCGGGGAAAAGCATCGACTTGACACACCAAAGTCACGTTGTTTCCCTCACGCACGTTGTGAAGGTCATATCCTTGGGCCAATTCTAACGTGACCTCTGGGGCGTCTGTGGGAAGGTCATGTGTGTTTGTCGTAGTGTGGTAGTGCTGTGGTGTGCAATATATGTTGTTTGTGGTAATATGTCAGGATTGTGGTATGGTCGTGTTGGTGATGTGTCGGTGGTGGTGGTGGTGGTGGTGGTGAAGTGATAGTGTGTCATGTATTATGGTGATTGTAGTGGTGCATCAGGGAGGTATAGTGATAGGCTTGGTGATGATGGTGGTGGTGAAGTGTTGTGGTGAAGGTATACATGTGGCATGAGTGTGGTGCCGTGTTTTATATAGAGAGGATTGTGGTGCAGCAATCATGTTATTGGAAATTTCATTGTGTTTGAGTTCACGTTGGTGGTACATAAGCTGCTCTAGTTTTTATGGTTGAATTTTGGCAAGGAATATATATACATTTTGAGGTAACATTAAACAAGGAAGAAAAGAGAAGCACTGGGTATTTTTTTCTATTGTTGTCACTTTGTATTTGTGTTGATTTGATATTATTGCTGTAGTGTGGAAAAGTTTGTTGTTTTTGTAATTGTTTTAGTGGTGGTTGTTAGGGTAGTGATGGTGGTGATAGTGGTGATACTGGTGGTGGTGGTGGTTGGTTTTTCAGTTGCAACAGGACACGTGATATGTATGAATGGGCTGTGCAGTGTTTGTACTATTTGTTTGGAACTCAGACAAGTGAAAATTGACTTATTCCATTATAGTATTGTTGGCCCTGAAAAATTATCTCGAAACAGAAGTATAATAATTCCAGAAAATTAATGTTAACTCGGGAACAAAATAAAATCATCACAAAATATTTTTACAAACATAAAATCATCAAATCAAGAAACAAAGACCTTCAACATTACAAACTATCATTACTTAGAAACCTGGAACACAAATACATTAGCATTCACAGGAAGCCAAACCCTTGTAGAACATATAAACACAATGAATATATTGAATGCACACACAATAATAGAGATCCTGGAAGAAATAGGCAGATGAAAGAAATAACTGACAAGGCGGAGTTCCCTTTACTTGCATGTCCTAATAAAACTATTCTGGTTTCTTTTATGGAGACTCGTAACACGTTCCTGGTCTTCCTCATTCTGTGTTTGAGCAGAATTGTTCAAAGAGGAAGAGGAGGCACAGCATAAATTACGAGTGCTTAGTTGGTATACACGAAGATATATGCATTAAAACGTGTATGCATATGTATGTGTTTACAATATATACATGATTGGATGCATGCATGAATGGATGAATGAATGGATGAACAGTAAGAGTTTTGTTTTTACCAGATGTAAGAGTAAAAAATATCTGCAAGCATTTCCATGACGTTCATTGTGTGTGTGTGTGTGTGTGTGTGTGTGTGGGTGGGTGTGAGCGTGTGTGCCGGCAGTAAGGAAGCGTCTCATGCACTTCGCACTAAACACTGCAGGAAATTGTTTGTCTGTACCCGTACCCTTGGCCTTGAACTCTCCTGTGCCACTATCGCCATCACTACTAGTTTTTACCTCCTCTACTTTCTCTTCCTTTTCCTCATAATATCTATCTCTTCTTCTTTCTCATACTCTTTCGTTCCTCTTAGTCCTACTCCTTCTTGTCCTTTTCTTCGTCTCCTCTTTCCACTGGTACTGCAACTATTGTTACTACTACTACTACTACTACTACTACTACTACTACTACTACTACTACTACTACTACTACCACTACCACTACTACTACTAACAATAATAATAGTAGCAATACCATTAATACTTCTTCCTATTCCTTCTCTTCCTCCTATTACTACAGCTCCCCTTTCTTCCTCCCTTCCGCCCACCCATCCTCCCTTCTTCCCTCAATGTCAACGAAGAGGGTTCGAAGAGATATGAAACAAATTCCTAATACAAGAAAATATAACAGCCTTTTGTCCTGTCTACCTGCATCCCTCTCTCTATCCTCTCCAAAGTGAGTACAGGACTGTTTACCTGCTCTAATTAACGTTCTCAGTTCTCTGAAGTGGCCAGATGTCAACAATGATATTTTGGGATTGTATCGTTGAATAATTGGGTGGCGAGGGAAATATGTAACCTAAGCTGTAATAGAATGATGCTTGAAGGGCTAGTTAAAAGAGGAGGAGGAGGAGGAGGAGGAGGAGGAGGAGGAGGAGGAGGAGGAGGAGGAGGAGGAGGAGGAGGAGGATATGAAGGAGGAAGGAAAGTTTATAGTCTCTCGAAACTGCTGAAGTCAACTAAACTAGGCAATCAAAAGGGTTTATTTTTGTACCCGAAGTGATGCTCGTTCATGCCAGTGTGGGAGTGAGTGTGGGCGTGTAGATGAGTGTGTGAGTGCGTGGATGAGTGCGTGAATGACCCGAGTCCGACGTTTATAACTATCAGCTGAAGTGGTTTTGGGACGCAGCCTGTTTCCCTTACACCCTACCCAGTTTTGTAATGTCATCGAGAGTTTTAGGATCGACTAATGCGTCTCTGTGGAAGGGAGTGAGGACGATTATATAGAAAGAAACATCAGCGCACCTAGAATAATGCGAGCAATGCAACAAGAGAGAGAAAACAATGACTCCGTTAACAAAAGCAATGCAAACCAAAAAATAATAAAAATTGAAAAGCCACAGAGGAAAAAAAAGCCAAACAAGTAAATAGACGGACAAAAAAAACTAGATCCTGACATATCAAAACTAGATAAAAAGAATAAAGAAAATAGCGATACAAAACAAAAACACCCCCTAAGCTTAATAGATTAAAGATAGCTCACAGGGAAAAAAGAAAGATAGACAAAAAAGCTTAATAGATAAAAGATAACTCACAGTGAACATTAAGGACCATTGAGCTGACGAGGGCGGTGTGATTGATTTTCGGGGAGTTGGCGTGACAAGACAGCTTCTCTCGGGCGTGTCTCATCTCGGGCCACAGCCTCAGGGTACTCCAGGACACGTTGTCTCGAGTCCCATTCTGTGGACGAAATGGTGGTGGTGGTGGTGGTGGTGGTGGTGGTGGTGGTGGTGGTGGTGGTGGTGGTGGTGGTTGGGTGAAGTCAATGGTGATGATTGAGGCGAGAATAAGAAATAAATAGATAGAGAGATAAATAGATAGATAGATAGATAGGTAGAGAAAGAGAGATTGGTAGACGCACATACATACATACATACACACATACATACACACACAAACAAACATAGATACATTTATACATACATACAAATAGACAAACAGACATACAGACAAATAGACATACATGCATATATACATACATATATACATACAGATTGACAGGCATCAGAAAGACAGACAGACATACATACAGACAGACAGATAAACAAAATAAACAGCCAAAAAGACAAATAGATGTGAGTGAAAAGAGAAACCAAAGCAGTGAATGATGATTAATGTTGAAATGAAAAATGACTCTTTTCCTGTTTTCATTCTCACATCAAGAGGACTTAAAAACACATCCCATTCTCATATTTCTCATTAATACGTCAATCATAGTTAAAAACAAATTTATATTTTGTGTAACATGACATTATCTGACAAATACAAACACATGGTATTTATTCAATGTTTCCTCCATCCTTTCATCATATTTACATCCCCCATGCAATTCTTTCTCCAACACTTCCTCATCTATTATTTTTCCTACCTCCTTTTCCTCCTCTCAATACCATTCATTCCCTTCTATCTTAACGCTGACTTACGGTAATCTGACTGATATTAATCTTTTCGCCGAGGAGCCACCAGGTGATTTCCGCAGGTGGAAGACCGTCTGTACTCTCACAGGTGATGTTGTACTGCCGACCAACCACCAAGGGACGCTCAGGGCCCGTCATTTTCACCGCCAGGGGCTTAACTGTGGCGATGGAAGTTGTGGGGAGCTTGATTGATGGTGGTGGTGGAGAGAGAGAGAGAGAGAGAGAGAGAGAGAGAGAGAGAGAGAGAGAGAGAGAGAGAGAGAGAGAGAGAGAGAGATATGAGGTAAGAGGTAAGAGGCACAGACATCACGTTGAGGTAAAGGAAAATGAAAATAAAATCCCTAAGGTATTAAGTAACTTTAAATTTTTAAAAATTTAACGTGAAATAAATGTGTGCACAGTCGTACTTTACATTTACTTTCCACTTCTCAGTTTCCCTTATTTTTTCCAAAAGAATAAGTATTTTATAAGACAAAACACATAGGACGCAGACACTTACGGTACACCTGAAGCGTCACTTTCTTGTAGCGTGGTCCGACCAGATGTGAGTTGAAGGCCTGACACTGGTACTTGGCTTCTAAGTGCTGCCGTGTGAGGGGTCCCAAACGTAGCGTGTTTCTCACCACTTGGTTCTCGAGTCGCTCAGCATCTCCCTCCAGTACTTGTTCCTCATGATACCAGGAGACCCGCGGAGGTGGTTGGCCTGCATAAAGGTAGCGGATATAGAGTTGGTGAAGAGGTGATTAGGGTTTTATAAAGCTTTGATGGACTAGTGAGAGCGAGGGAATAATTTTGAAATGATGCGCTGAATTGGTTATGAGTTGAGTGTTATATATGATTAGAAAGAAATAATTGGTTGAATTGGACGTGATTTATTACATACTAGTTTATGATAAAATGACATTGTTATATTTGTTTAATAAGAAAATATGGTGATCTGGAGGTGCAATAGATGTATATAATTGTTTGTAAGGAAAAGTTCTTGTGTGGAAGATGTTTAGGTTGGTTTTGATCAAAGAAAGAATCATTGTTTTAATGTGTTGTTTTCCTGGTGTGGAAGTGTAGTATTTTGTATAACGTTTGACTTCCGTGGTGGTAAACTGCCGCTTCATAAATAGTTTTCGCATTAATTGTTGATTAATTTTGCTGCAACAGTAATTTATCAAATCCATGCAAATGACAAAACTCGGCCTTATATGATGATTTGCTTCAATTAAAATGTTTTGTGCTAGTTCTGTGTGTGTGTGTGTGTGTGTGTGTGTGTGTGTGTGTGTGTGTGTGTGTGTGTGTGTGTGTGTGTGTGTGTGTGTGTGTGTGTTATGAATAATGATTGATAGTAAGTAAATATTTTAAAATAGAACTCAAATTATTCATTACTGTATCAATAATTCTTAATTCTTGCCACACTCATATTTTTCCATAACCACTTATCAATTTTCTACTTTGGACATCCATCATTCACTTCCCACATGCTTCGTTTAGCACCAACTTGCTTAGTAGAAACATAGGCGTCTTTCATATATCACCGTGCTGTCATGGGGCAATAGTGAGGGGTGAGGCTGAGCTCAGAGTGTAGAGGTTTAGGAGGTGAGATGAGATGGGAGACTAGAGTGAAAGATGGAGAAGAGTGAGGGTGGCATGAAGGTGAAGTAAAGGTGAACGTACGTACCTCCTTCCACCTGGCAAGTGATGTTAATGGAGTCGCCCTGGTTGTAAGGTCCGAGATTGGTGTTCACCTCTCTGCCGTCCTGGTCGATAATCTTTGGCTCACCAGGAGGTACTGGGGGAAAGATGGGGGTCAATGCGGCCTCGTGTATTTCCCTCCTGACTGGAAATGGCTGGATAAGGTTAGGCAGGTTTATTTTTACTATATGTTAGGCTGCAGTGCGGTAGGTTGAACGTTTGTTGTACATATTATGTAGATACAGAATATACACTTTTCACCTGGTTTTCCCAGGTACAATTGTTAGATGAGAGGGCAAAATTCACAATTGATATTGATAGAGATTAATTAAAAGCATTTTACACTCATTTTCAAATGAATCCTATTATTCAGTTCAGGTAATCTTTATGGAAGGACTTTGACGTATATATTCTGGTTACATCAGATCTTGTGCTAACCATTTCACGTTATACTTTACAGGTGATCGCTTAAAGTGGCGTTTCACCCTTCACATCTCACTTCCTCCTCATCTTCTGACCCTACATTTTGTGTTTGCTCCCCAACTAATCTACGTCCTGCACCTGTCTTACATCCATCATATCATATCCTATTCCCTCGCCTTCACACCTACCATATATGTTCTCTCCAAGCCAGGCTGCATTCTCTCCTGGCAGGTTGCATCCCTTCCTCATATACTATCATCCCTCAGCATCTCTGTTTCTCACAGTGTTTATGAACAAGAATAATATTTCTTGAATATTCATTTACAAATGCTCAAGTTGAAACTCTATAATGTATCCTATTTTACACTTCCTTCACCGACTTACTGTGCACATAAATATTCCTTTCCCCTCCCTCCTCCCTCTTAGTTCCATCTACACCTTCTCCTCCTCCCCGTGTCCTCCTCGTGTCCTCCTCCTCCTCCTCCTCCTCCTCTGCCTTCCAGTGACCAGAGCTTCCCCTATTCCCACTGCTGAGAAAGATAGGGCTGTTAAATTTCCCTAGCGGGGTAAGGGCGAGAATGGAACCTTCCTCGGAGTTATGGTCGTAATAGAGGAAAGTTGTAGCGTGTTCCGGGATATGGACGGTCCTCTCTCACTGGCCGTCTTGTTGTCCTGTCTCCCTCCCGAGGACGTTTATTGGAGAATATCTGCTCAATGCATGTCTCTTTAATGTTTTTTTTTTATAATATACATATATGCTGGATTTTTTTCGTTCCTGCGATTCTAAGGATACGTTGCGTTTCTTTATTGTTTATTTTCATTCGCTTGTCTCGCTGGCATTATTTTCTATTTGAATATGTGCTCCGTTTTTTACTTCGAAGGTAATATACATTTTTTTTTACAGGACGAATGGATAAATAAACACAAAAAACTCATACACACTTATCATGAAGTACACAAATACTGACATATTCACGTGCAATAACACATCAACGCACATACAATGCTAATCAAATATTCGTGGGAAACAGGGACGCACGTAACGATGACAATTGCAACTCATAACGATATGAGAGAGAGAGAGAGAGAGAGAGAGAGAGAGAGAGAGAGAGAGAGAGAGAGAGAGAGAGAGAGTGAGAGAGAGAGAGAGAGAGAGAGAGAGAGAGAGCATGTTTGTGAGTGGTGTTTTGGAGTTGTCGGACGATACCACTGGGATGGAAATGCATTATCGACGGTTTGTTATCGCTCATCCACCTGTAATGGGATGTGGTGGAATGGGTGGTTGTGCATGTGTGTGCCAGGTTACTCAGTGAGGCATTTGAACCCTCTATTTAGAAGAGAATGAACTGGTTCAACATTTCTGGGGTTTTGAATTTGACTCACTCCAAGTTTTGTCGATGTTGAACTTATGATGAACCAGACAGTCATCCAGACGGACAAAAAGATGGATGCAGATTCGTGTTTGTAATATTATTTCATTTTTGTTTTATCAAGCCGCTGAAAACGTTAACTGAAGAGTTTCCTGTCGTGGAGAGTTGGTGAGATTTTTACAAAAACATATTATTAGAAATCAAGAATAATTAAATTCAGATGTAGCTGTGTTAACTAATTTGATTGGGACTAAAAAGGGAAAAGACTTAATAGTCAACCACATGATAAGACTCCTCCGCTTCCTCCTTCTTTTCCTCCTCCTCCTCCTCCATCTAGTTCACCTCCTCCTCATACTCACCTATGATTTTTAGGATGGACTCTGCCTGTTGCGTCTTCATCTTCTTGATATACATCTTGCAAGAGTAGTGTCCGGCGTCCGACACCTCCAGGTCTTGCACTTCCAGGAATGCAAAACCGTTCTCGAAGAGGAATTCTGCACGAGACCCGAACACATCTTGCGAGACGATTTGCTTGGAACTACTTGTGGCTCGCATGTCCACGCTGAGAGGAGAGAAAGGGGGGTGAGGATAAATACTGGTTTGTTGATATTAAATGATGATTGGGATGAATAGAGGAGGAAAGGAGAGAAGGGTTGTGGCTCGAGTGTAGGATGCAGTGAGGGAGGATGAGAAGTTACGTTGAGGAAGATGAAAACGTGAAAAGAAGAGCGGTGAGAGAGTGGATATGGAATTAGAGAGAGAATAATGCTGATATAGTGGAAGGGGAATGAAGGGGAGGGAAAAACGTGAGTTGATTAGTGGGAAGGATAAAGGGTAGGTGGTAGGTGGCACACAAGGGAAGGAAAATGTCGACATGCAGAAATCAAGACAATAATTTTGGACATATTTCAGTGTGACAGATATTGGCACGTCTCCTTTCCTGTACACCTAAGAAAAGTCATAGAATTATCTGATGTATGAAGTGAATAATCGTAAGGAATATCTAAGTAGTACTTTGAATATGATTGGCAAAAGGGGTAGTTTTTCTCTTTTTATAATATGTATGGATTGTTGTTTAAATGAGGAAGTTCTTGGCTCACATGGAACAGGGATGGACAAATCTAAAATAAAAAATATATACGTAAATGTAAATAAAAAAAATATGAGTTGGTGCATAATATATACTCAAGGAAATGAGTAAATAACAAGATGAATTTATTATGAGAATAAGTAAATGAATAAGTAAATAAACAAAAAAGTAAGCAAGCCTCTTTTTCAGTCCAGTGGCGAGAGAAAAATTAGGAGAAAACAATTAACTTGGTCAACTTTTGTTCTTGGGAAACGTTTGTCTTTGTGAAAGTTTTGTCATTATTATGGAGTGACTAGAAGAGAAGGAGAAGGAGGAAGAAGTAGGAGGGAAGGAGGAGAGGTAGTAGGAGGTGGTGGAAGAAGGATAAGGGAGAGAGATGATTTGGTGGAGGAAGAGGAGGAGAATGAAAAAGAGGAGGAGAAGGAAGAATTTTTTCTCCAAATCTTACCTCTCTTATCTCTCTACCTCTCACATAACTTCATCAACTAGATTATTTATTGATTGAATTATCTATTCCCTATATACAGAGGATCCATAGAGACGAAAATGAGGCTGTTTCATAT
>JAPQNM010000006.1:17283654-17288654 GCA_029783475.1 Metacarcinus magister
AAGAAGCTTTGGGAAAATTGTATTAGTGTGGCAAATCATATTTAATAACACGACTTTTCCTCTTCCTCCTACTCCTCTTCTTTCTCTTTATCTAACCTTTCCTCCTCCACGTCCTTCTTTTATATCTCCTCTTCCAACTCCTACTCCTCTTAATCTTCCTTCTTCACTGCTTCCTCCTGCCCATGTTGTTCTCATCGTTTCTCCTCTAAATCCTCCTTGTTGTCCACCTCTTCTCTTAATTTTCTTCGTTGCACTCCTCTTCTCTTAACTTTCTTTCTTATTTTGGTCTTTTCTTCGATGATCTTTTCTTTTGTTAATTTTCTTTGTTATTCTCTTTCTGAAATGATCTTTGTTCTTTGTTCTTCCTCCTCTTAACTCTCCTCGTTGTCCTCCTCTTCCTCTTAATGTTCCTCGTTGACCTCCACTCACCTCTCTCTACCTTAACGCCCAACGCGGCACAGTTAACTAAGTTGGTTTTACGAAACACTTGAAGTACTTTGATGTGATGCACATTTTGAAGCTGAACTAGGCGAGTGAAAGGCAGTTTGTTATCCATCGCTACTCTGGTTTAACTCACACTCCTGCCTGGAAACTGGAGTAAGAGGTCGTGATGATGTGTGGCGGTTGTTTGTTTGTCTATGTTCGTATTTCATGTTGAGTTTTGGTTTTTGTGTTTGTGTTTTGTTTTGTTATGTGTTGGTTTGTGTGTTTTTTTTATGGGGTACTAATTAGCTATCACTTTTTTTGTACCTTGTAATTTTTGTCTTAATTCAAAATGTATTCATGTTTTTATATTATATTCTGTTTCTCTCGGGTCTTTTTTTTTTTATCATGTAGTTACTTTAATTTAATTTAATTTTTCCTTTTCAACTTTCCACACTTTTCTCATGTAACTTTTCTCGCATAATTTTTTCATCCCTTGAAGCAATTTCGCTTCCTCACTTGTTTGATTTTAACGACCAAACTTTCTTCACGTATTCTCTTCCACGCATTACCGCGAATCACTTTTTCAACTTTCATTTCAACGGCCTAACATTCCCGTAATGCAACCTACACTCACTACGTAGGAACACAAAATCACAGATAGAACACTATGTATGTCTCTTGGTATTTTTCTCAATTCAAACTGGTGTAAAGTTGAATGAACATTACACATCTCTCACTTCTCATACCTTATCAGTAATCTTTTTTGAGCATCATAAACTAGAAGAACTCATCTTAAACGTGTCTCTTTTATTTTGCCATAATTTCTTTTGACGGTAAAATCCCTGTGTCGCTGCCACCATTTATCTAGTCCCCTTTCGCATCCTCGTGCCATTTGCTGAACCATTTCCTGGCATTCCAAATTCAGGCCAATGCCCGCGCGTCCCGGCAGACAACGACTGTATATTTCAGAGGTTAATAGACACCTCTGTCCTGCTCTTCCTCCTCCCCTTTCTCCAGCACCCTTTTTTCTTCCTCCTCCTCCTCCTCCTCCTCCTCCTCCTCCTCCTCCTCCTCCTCCTCCTCATTATTCTTCTCCTCCTCCTTCTCTTTTTCCTTCTCCTCCTCGTCTTCCTCAATACCTCCCCCTCTCTTCAACCACCCACAACCCGCCTATCCCACCACCACGCCGCACCCCGTCTCATCCTCTCAAACACTTGGTCTTTTGCCCTACATGAGAGAGAGAGAGAGAGAGAGAGAGAGAGAGAGAGAGAGAGAGAGAGAGAGAGAGAGAGAGAGAGAGAGAGAGAGAGAGAGAGAGAGGAATAGATAAGTTTGCGGACAAAGGTGATCACATGATTAAAAAAAAATGATAAAAGGACTGAGCACAAAAATATAGATTATTCCACAATAATGCTTTTCTAAATAATATATATTTTTTCATTCCAGTATAACACGTACATAGTATCTGCAGCAAGCATAGAACGACGCAGTTTCCACACACACACACACACACACACACACACACACACACACACACACACACACACACACACACACACACACACACACACACACACACACTTGCAGGAAAAAAGAAATAGGAGTTTAGTTGGTCCTCCCGTCAGGTTTCCCAACGCACTCAGAGTTTGGGTTCCTGTAGTATTGGAATGGAGAAAACTTTTACTGCGTGTGGCAAAGCTGCAAGGACTTTATAGGGTGGGAGGAAGGGAGTGAGACACAGAGAGAGGAAGAGAGCGGTACAAACACAGAGAAAGAGAGAGAGAGAGAGAGAGAGAGAGAGAGAGAGAGAGAGAGAGAGAGAGAGAGAGAGAGAGAGAGAGAGAGAGAGAGAGAGAGAGAAGAGGGAGGCAATAACCAAGAGCTTTATTTCATGCCGTGGGAGCACAGCCACCGCCCGCACCCGGCCACACAAACTTTGGTTAATATGAGCCAAGTTTAACATGGTGATATATAAGAGAGACTTAATAACCAGGTATTTACGAGCCAGCGGCGTGTACTGCATGCAAGCTGAAGTAGGGAAGAGGCTGGTAAAAGGCGAGAGGGAGAAAGAGGAAATAGGAAAGGAAGAGTAAAGGAAGGGAGGTAAGGAGATAAATAGAGAAAGTGCAGCCAAGATGACATCAATTTTAGTATTAACACTAATTTTCTCAGTATTTATGTGACCTCTTTTTTTTATTTGCTCTTTCCGTCAATGTCTGTATGTTTGTCTGTATGTGTAGGCATTCTTCTTTTTTTTTTTTATAATGTATATACACTATTTTGGTGAGGATAGACACAGTATATTTGTTGCAGTATCTTTTAAAAGTGGTGCCTGGTACGCGCAATAGCTAATGATGAATGCGTATGTATGTGGGGAAACAGATATGCGTGTGTTTATTAGCAGCAACAAGAGCGAATATAAATGTTTGTATCATTGTTGCAAAGGGAACGAAGGAGAGAAGAGAGTGGTGAATAGAGAGTAAAAATAAGGGAGAGAGAGAGAGGGAGGATATGAACAAGGTGAGGAAGAAAAGGCTCTGGTGCTCCTCCAGCTGTGTTTCTTAAAAGTAGGAGGAGGAGGAAAATGATAAATATAGTAAGAAAGAAAGGAAGAAGAAACAAGGGAGTATAGAATGAGGAAACGAGAGAGAGAGAGAGAGAGAGAGAGAGAGAGAGAGAGAGAGAGAGAGAGAGAGAGAGAGAGAGAGAGAGAGAGAGAGAGAGAGAGAGAGAGAGAGAGGCGTGTTTAATACATAAATTAAGGAGTTAAGGTGGAGTAGGTGAAAAAAAAAGTGGGTGGAAGAAGGTGGGAGGAGGCGAAGAGACCTTGATTAAAGAGGAGGAGGAGGAGAGAGGAGGAAGACGAAGAGGAAGAGGTAGAGAAGGAGGAGGAGGAAGAGGAGGAGGAGGAGGAGGAGGAGGAGGAGGAGGAGGAGGAGGAGGAGGAGGAGATCAGGGCTCAAGTCAGCACCTCAGTATCAGCAAGGACAAGACAGCACATAAATTCTTCCCTTTGCAAATCCAGAACGACAGCGACATTTTCCATCTTCTTTTCCTCCTCCCTCGCCCTCTCCTGTGCTTCCATCTCCTATTCTTTCTGTTCCTCCCCATTTTTCAAGCCACCCAGACCTCCTCCTCCTCCTCAGCCTCCTCTCATCCGTCGTCCTCCAGTCCTTTTGAGTTTTGAAGACGTCTTCCTTCTCTTCTTTTCTTCTCTTCTCCTTCGTTCCCTCTTTCCCCCTTCCCGCTCCTCGGATATCCCCTCCAACTAATACCAACAGAGGGCAAAATGAAAGAAAGATAGAGAAAAGAGAGCAAGGAAAAATGGAAAAAATAAGAGAAGGTTGAATAGGAAACTGGAAAAAAAACTGGAAAACATGAACAGAATAAAGATGCATGGAAACAGTGAAGAGAGAGAGAGAGAGAGAGAGAGAGAGAGAGAGAGAGAGAGAGAGAGAGAGAGAGAGAGAGAGAGAGAGAGAGAGAGAGAGAGAGAGAGAGAGAGAGAGAGAGAGGGGAGAAACAAACAAACAGAAGATATAAAAGTAAAATAAACAGACGAAAGATAAACAAGGGTAAAAACAAATAGTGAAAGAAACTGTGATATTTTTATTTATGCTTGGAGGAATGAATACCCTCTCTCTCTCTCTCTCTCTCTCTCTCTCTCTCTCTCTCTCTCTCTCTCTCTCTCTCTCTCTCTCTCTCTCTCTCTCTCTCTCTCTCTCTCTACTACAATTCTTTTTCTTCCTCTATTTCACATTCTTCCTCCTTATGTTATCCTTTTCATCCCTCCTTATTGCTAGCGTTAGTCTTTCTTCATCCCTGCTTTACTGCATTCCTTCTCTTCCTCCCTATTCTCTTCTTCTTCCTTCTATGTCATCTCCTTCAATTGCCTTTTCATCTCCCTATCATATTTCCTCTCTATTTTCCTTCTCTCACAGACTTATCAATTTTTCCAGTAATTTCTTCTCTTCGTATTTCATTAACCTTATCTGCTTCTTACCTTAATTTCTTTTCCTCCCTTTCTCCCTTACTTAATCTTCACATTTAACTTCCCTGCTCTCACTTTCCTTTCTTGCCTTCACTTTTACCTCCGTTAACCCCCAACTTCTTTCAAATTCATCACTACTTTCCCCTCACACTCACAAATCCGGTCAGGAGGGAACGTTTGAATATTTACTGAGGATCAATGTAAATATTTTAGTATACAAAAAGGGATTTCATGTAGAACTAATATCGATGATTCAATTTAAAGTTGTTATCATCATTATTATTATTATTATTATTATTATTATTATTATTATTATTATTGATATTATAGTTTCTTTGGAGTAATCAGTCAATCTTTCCTTCTCTCTTCCTTTCCCCCTTTATTTATTTTTTTTTCTCTCTCTCTCTCTCTCTCTCTCTCTCTCTCTCTCTCTCTCTCTCTCTCTCTCTCTCTCTCTCTCTCTCTCTCTCTCTCTCTCTCTCTCTCTCTCTCTCTCTCTCTCTCTCTCTCTCCCCTACTTCTATAAATAATACTGTATTCATTAATTCTTTTATATATCCTTTCATTCTCACTTTCTTATTTT
>JAPQNM010000006.1:17293654-17318654 GCA_029783475.1 Metacarcinus magister
GTATTACTTAGTTAGCGGCGAGGTAATGTGATGGAGAAGAGGGGCTCCATCAGTCCATTAGTGGGCGATGGGGATTGGGTGGGCAGGGTGGTGATGGTGATGGTGGTGGTGGTGGTGGTGATGAAGGTAGTGGTGGTGGTGGTGATGGTGATGATGGTGGTGGTGGTGATGGTGGTGGTGGCAGCTTCGTCTGATTAGATGTTTCCTTCCCTCGACGCTGTTAATCAGTTGACGACAGGTTGCTCGCCAATGCAGGTCCTCGTCGTTTACCTCCTCCCTCCCCCTTACCTCTCCCGCCTCTCCTCATTTCTCTCCACCCCTTTCCACGCCTCTCTCATCCCTACTCTCTCCATCCCTAACTCCCTCCTCCCACTTAACATCATCCATCTGTGCTCCCGCTCACTTTTGTCACCACTACCATCATCACCATCACCATCACCACCACCACCACCACCACCACCACCACGGCCGCTATAGCTACTGCAAATATTACTCTATTTGTGTTTTTACCTTTTGCGTTTTCATTTTGGTGAGAGTGGTTGTGAATATGTATGCAATATTCATCTATATAATTTATTTATTCATTCTCTTTTTTTATAATTTCCATATATGGATTCTGAAACACATAAATAAAAACTGGAAATGTGCCAGACAAAATGACACCTCAGCCAAATAGAAGAAAAAGAAAAACTGAATGAATATAATATAACATAATAAATAAAGTAATATAATAAAAGAAACAAAAGGCTCAAAACTATAATGGTGAGATCAAATTTTTATCTTCTCATAACCTCACTCATTTGCTACCATTTCAAGGCACATACAAGGTGGGTGGAATAGCATGGCAAAGTAAAGTAGTTATTAATGTTACCTACTGAGGAGAGTATGAAGTGGGAGGATGGGAGGAAAGAAAGATAAATAATGTAACACCAAAAGAGGGATGGAAGGAAATGAAAAGAGATGAAGATTGAAAAGTTGGGGAGAGTAGGAAGGAAGAGGAAAGATACGAAGATGGAAAAGGAAGGGAGGGAGGAGAGAACAAGGCAAGTTAATGGATGGAAAATGGTGGGAGGAAAGGGAGGAATGGAGGAAGAAAGATGATGATGGAAGACGATGAGAGAAATGATGCAAGAAAGAGAGAAGAAAACAAATGTAAATAAAACAATGTGTGTGTGTGTGTGTGTGTGTGTGTGTGTGTGTGTGTGCGCGTGTGCGTGTGCGTGTGCGTGTGCGTGTGTGTGTGTGTGTGTGTGTGTGTGTGTAATACAGATGCAAACAACTATTTGGGCAGCAAATGTAACCATCGTTTTGAATCGAATCTGGGGTCGCATTCCTACCCGCTGAGAGAGAGAGAGAGAGAGAGAGAGAGAGAGAGAGAGAGAGAGAGAGAGAGAGAGAGAGAGAGAGAGAGAGAGAGAGAGAGAGAGACACTGAGGAGATGAGTTGCGTGCTGAGGGCGATACTCCGTTGTCCAGTCATTATCTTTTAGGCGTTCCTTTCACTACACAGTACATTCTCTCTCTCTCTCTCTCTCTCTCTCTCTCTCTCTCTCTCTCTCTCTCTCTCTCTCTCTCTCTCTCTCTCTCTCTCTCTCTCTCTCATTCAGCTTCACGTCTCCTCCCACAATCCCTGGCGAACACATGCTCTGCTACGACTAAATAACAAGATCTCGTGGAATGGGATTATTAAAAGATAGGAGTGGTCTGTCCTTTTACCCTTCTGCCTCTCCCAGTCCTTTCGTCTCTGCCTCCTCCTCTCCCTCTCTCCCTCCCTCCCTCCCTCCCTCCCTTGTCCTTTTTTTGTCTTTCTCTCTCATTCACTCATTCACGGTGGATTCCTTCTTTCTTTATCTTTCTTCCTGTGTGTGTGTGTGTGTGTGTGTGTGTGTGTGTGTGTGTGTGTGTGTGTGTGTGTGTGTGTGTGTGTGTGTGTTTATGTTTCGTTTTTGTTCACGCATTCTTGCCAGTTATTTGAGTTTTTTTTTTCCTATTTACTTGCTTTTCTTTCTCTTTCTTCTCTTCTCTTGCTCTTTCTTTTTCCTTTTATTTTCTTTTTATCTCTCTCTCTCTCTCTCTCACACACACACACACACACACACACACACACACACACACACACACACACACACACACACACACACACACACACACTTACACACACACACACACACACACACACACACACACACACACACACACACACACACACACACACTTACACACACACACACAGATAATGTGCTCAATTGAGTTATGGGGGAGACTCTTACCGCCACTTCCACCACCACAACCACTACCACACCCAACATCACCATCCCAGTCACCACTACCACCATCACCACCACCACAATTACAACCATTACCACCACAATCACAACCATTACCATTACCACCACTAACAACACTATTGCCATCACTTAAACTTCCACTTCCTCCCTCCACTAACACCACAACACCATAATCACCACTATCATCATCACCATGACCTTCACCAACTCATGATGCAAACCACCATCACCACCATCACCATTAACAACCAAACACACCATCAACAAAGGGGAAATAAAACAAATGAAGGTCGCAGAAGAGCATTTTAAGACACTGATGCACCTTCTATCAACATCAAACATAAGAGGAAAGAGAAAGAAAAAAGAGAAAGAGAGGATGAAAACAGTCCGTAAGCGTTGAATGAGCGACCAAAATGGAGATGTTTGTGAATGGCAGGGGCGGAGGCAGACAGGCAGGGAGGGAGGGAAGGAGGGAGAGAGGGAGGTGGTGGTAGTGAATGATGGAGGAAGAGAAGGGGTGGGTAGGGAGGAGAGAAGGGTAGGTGGGGAGGAGAGCGTCATGCTGATGGTATAGTGGTGGTGGTGATGGTGGTAGAGGGAGAAATGGAGGGTTGGCAACTGTGTGAGTCTGAGGGAGAAGCCTGGAGGGGCGTGAGAGGGAAGAGGAGGAAGAGGAGGAGAAGGAGGAGAAGAAGGAGGAGTCTCAGAAGAATAATGGAGAAATAACAACAGAATAATGATGTGGTATAACGCTGAGAAGATTGAGAGAGAGAGAGAGAGAGAGAGAGAGAGAGAGAGAGAGAGAGAGAGAGAGAGAGAGAGAGAGAGAGAGAGAGAATGAAAAAAAAATTTGAATAGGGAGGATATGCGAAAATAACCATGAAAGGGAAGGAAGGAAAACATCAAGGCAGGAAGATAATGACGAAAGAAATTAAAGGAAAAATAGATCTGCAGGGAGACAAAGAAGAAGAACAGTAGTGGTGGAGGAAGCGAGGACGGACTTATAATTGGATTAATGTAGTCTGTTCATACGTACATTTGTAGGAGGAGGAGAAGGAGGAGGAGGAAGAGGCGGATGAAGAGGCGTTGGTGGAAAAGGAAGAGGAGGAGGAAGAGGAGAAGAGGAGAAGGAAAAGGAAGTGGAGTAGGTGTTGATAGAAGAGAAGGAAGAGCTTGTGGAAGAGTAGGAGGAAATGGAGGAGAACAAGTTGATGGAAGAGGAGGAGGAGAAGGAGGAGGAGGAGGAAGAGCACTACGTCGTATCTTTTCTTCGTGTTGGTTATGATACATGTAAGATTTGAGAGAGAGAGAGAGAGAGAGAGAGAGAGAGAGAGAGAGAGAGAGAGAGAGAGAGAGAGAGAGAGAGAGAGAGAGAGAGAGAGAGAGAGAGAGAAAGAGAGAGAGAGAGAGAGGTTACTGCGTCGTTGTAGTAGTTGCCGAGAAATTTGTGGTGAAAAAGGTTTCGAGACAGACTTATTTTTTTTTCTTCCTTCCTTTCTCCCCGACAGATGTACGTCTATAGAGAATGTCAGCTGGTTAGTGTTACCATTCATCCTCATTGTATTTATCTTTTCTTTTAGTACCTCTTCTCCTTCCTGTTCTATTTTCTTGCTCGGAGCTAAGACGAATACTTTACACCAATTGAGAAAGAAACAGAGGGAAATTATATTCTAGTAGTAGCACCACCACCACCACCACCACCACCACCACCACCACCACGCCCTCATTAAGAAGAAAACATTAGCAGATCTTCCTCACAAAATGTAGTTCGTGCTTTTGTCTCCCAAGGGCATGCCGTTCCTACTTCCTCCTGGGTAATCCTCCTCCAGTAGCACAAGACCAATTTTCCACGTCAGATTAAGTGTGTAAGTGAACATATCGGTAGTGTTTTATTGATTTTTCCTTTGAGATGGTAGTAATTATTCATCATTGTTTTTTTCCTTTTTTCCTTACTTGATACTTTAATTAACATTTTTTTACGCGATGAGATTGGTGTACACTGGCAAAGAGTCTCAATGGCTCACGTCCCCCTGTTAGAGCAGCGGCTTCGGCAAGTTTATAGTGTACGGCCTTGGGGTTTCGCTCTACAATTTTCCCCGTGGCAGACCGAAGCCGCGAGATGTTCCGAACTTGCTCAAGCCTCGCGGGAGGAGAAACTTTCGAGTGAACTTCGGCTAAGAGGATGAAGTGGTGCGTGATTCTGGCTCTTGAGTCCTTTACAGAAAGGAAGGTTTTTCCGCTGTAAGTCTCCAGAGCACACTGGCAATCCATTATGCCAGAGGAAACCCAAAGCCCAAGAATCACTTGTTGCGAGAGAGAAATAGACATATAAGAGATAGATGGTTATATACTTGAGAGAGAGAGAGAGAGAGAGAGAGAGAGAGAGAGAGAGAGAGAGAGAGAGAGAGAGAGAGAGAGAGAGAGAGAGAGAGAGAGAGGGAAGAAAAAAAAAGTATGTTTATATAAGCAATGATCTAAATATTTTGTGCAAGAGTGTAAGAATCTCAGTATTATCTTGCAAGATAGGGTGGTGTAAGGTTCAAGGATACACCGGCGAAGCTATTTTCTCATCGTTTTCTCCTAACACAATTTTCTTCTCTTTTTTTATCACCTGTAAACCTCAAAGTCAGTTGTGCCGTCGATACCAGGCTGTACTTTCTCGTGCGCTGCCTGGCTCAATAAGTTAAGGGAGGAGTCACTAGGCTGCGGCAAACTTTTGAGGCGCCGTGGAAAAAAGGAAAAAAATAATACGAAAAAAAATGGGGTGGGTGTGTAAAGACTAAAATTGTGTTCGTGCTGTAGTTTTATATTTCAATTTTTAGGACTCACTTTTCATGCTATACTTTTATGCTTTAATCTTTTGCTATATTCTGATGCGTATTTTTTATGAATCGCTTTTTTTTATTATAATGTTTGATGTTTTCTATTTTTGTCTCATCCTTTATTGTTTATTCTTGGACGTCTTATCCCTTTGCCATCCAGCGACCACCAATAACCATCTGTCTTGGCATGGGAAACAAGGAAAAGAAAGAGTGGTACACACACACACACACACACACACACACACACACACACACACACACACACACACACACACACACACACACACACACACCTCCTTGAGCTCCTCTCCTTCCTTCTTCTCCTCCTCCAAAGAGCGTGAAAAGGAGATTAAATTCAGGCGTATTACAACTTATTCCTGTAATACCTACTTTCATAGGGCATTGCCTGTTGCACGCACCTCAGGGGACGCCCAGCCACGGTCTATATACATACTAATATCTAGACTGTTCCCCGACACACTAGAAATGTTGCGTGAGTGTTATCAACTAAAAAAAGAAGGAAAGTATGCATAGAAAAACTTAGGACAGGTAATTCCTTTCTCTGTCTCGCGGTCTCCTCCTCCTCCACCTCCTCCTTCTCCTCCCCCTCTGTTCCTCTTTTTCTTCCTTCCTTCCTTCCTTCCTTCCTTCCTTTTACTTTCTTGCGTGACAATTTCATGCCTTTGTTGCTGTGAATGTTATCAGAATGTGTTGTATAAATGAATTTTCTTCTTTTATATTTGTGTGCATTTGTCTGTGTGTGTGTGTGTGTGTGTGTGTGTGTGTGTGTGTGTGTGTGTGTGTGTGTGTGTTTCATGTGTCTTACTCTCTCATTCTCTCATCTTTTTTGATTAAGTATTTTCATTTATTCGATAGTTTTTTCATCCTTATTTTTACAGTCATTCTAATGAGAGAGAGAGAGAGAGAGAGAGAGAGAGAGAGAGAGAGAGAGAGAGAGAGAGAGAGAGAGAGAGAGAGAGAGAGAGAGAGAGAGAGAGAGAGAGAGAAAAAAAAAGAAAAAGAAAGAAAAAGTATTCCTAACACACCCTCATGTTGGGTCAGATTGGTGAGTGTTGCGGAACGTGTCACTCTCCCTCTCACCACAACGCTTAGGGAAAACGAAAAAAAACTTCCCTCACTTCTCTCCTCCCTCATCCCTCTCCTCCTCACTCTGTTATTCCTTTCCTCTTTCATCCCTCTTCCTTCCCACTCCTCTCCTCCCTTTACTCAAATAGCATTTTCATCCTTCCTTTCTCTCTTTTCTCATGTTCCTCCTATTAATATAATTCTCTTTTATTCCTTATCATTATTCCTTCCTCTTCTCTCATTTATCATCATATTTTCCTTCTTCCTTTTCTCTGTGTGGATTTTCTTGTTCTCATTCTTTCTTCCTGTGTTGTGTTATCTGCATTCATCTTTTTCTTTCTTCTGTTCCTTCGCATTATCTTCTATTCTCTCTCTCTCTCTCTCTCTCTCTCTCTCTCTCTCTCTCTCTCTCTCTCTCTCTCTCTCTCTCTCTCTCTCTCTCTCTCTCTCTCTTTCATTCATTCTTTCTGCTACCCATTACTAATTTAATTTTCTTTCCCACTTTAATACTTATTTTCTTCACCACCTGCTTCTCTCTCTCTTCTTTTATTCCTTTATTATGTTCTCATTTTTTTTTATTCCCTCGTTGTTACCCGTTCCTTATCTTCCTTTATCTTATCTCATGCTATTTCTTCTTTTCTTTTTCCGTCTACCATTTCTTCGTCTCTCAAAATTGTTTTTCTCATTATTTTTCATATTTTTATTCTTTCTTGACCTTTTTTTCTTTATAATTTCCTTCTCTGCCACGCTTCTCTTCTCTATCTTTGTATCCTTTTCCACAGCAATTCTTCTCTTCTCTTTACTGCTTTTTATTTTTTTTCATTTTTTCATCAGAATCACCTACTTCATTCTTTAATATCCTTTTCCCTCTTCTCCTTTCCACTGCTTCCCTCTTTCTATAACATTTCTCCTATTCCTTTTCCACATAATCATTCCACCACAGTTGGTACATTTCAGCAAGATTTCGTATACGGATCTAGTCGACTTGATTAATGAAGGGGCTGCAGGGAGGCTAAGTTGAGGTGGTGGTGTGGTGGTGGTGGTGGTGGTGGTGGTGGTGGTTGATGGTGGTGGTAGTGGTTGATGGAGGTGAGAGGTAGTGGTGAGTGGTAGTGTGAGTGGTATAAGGGTGAGTGTGAGGTAACATGAGGTTAATATAATTTTTTTTCTTCTCTCTCTCTCTCCTCTCTCGCTCTCTCTCTCTCTCTCTCTCTCTCCATCTCTCTCTCTCTCTCTCTCTCTCTCTCTCTCTCTCTCTCTCTCTCTCTCTCTCTCTCTCTCTCTCTCTCAGACATGAGTAGTAGATCAAAAGTCGATGCCGAAGTCATTTAACTTTTTTTTCTTTTTACGTAAAATATTTTAGTGAGTGTTACGCTAGAAGGAAAAAGATAAAATGGTAGATAAAGACTGGTACTATTTCCCCTCGTTTCCCCTTCCCACGCCCTTTCCCTTAACTCCTTCCCTCTTACCCTCTCTCTCTCTCTTTCCTCCCCCCGGCTTTCCCTCCCCTCCCCCAAACCTCGTTCATCCCTCGCCACTGAAACCTCTTCATCCTTAGCCAAAAGTTTTCCTCTAAAGCTCTGATGGAGGAAACTCTACCCCTTTATACTCTTCTTCTTCCTCCTCCTCTTGTTCCACCTATTATTCTCTTTTTTGTTCTTCTTTTGTTTCTCCTCCTCCTTTTTCAAACTTTTTCCTGTTATGTGGCTCGAGGAAATCCTAACTCATGTTGTTGATGTTACTGTTGTTGTTGTCATCGTCGTCGTCGTTGTTGTTGTTGCTGTTGTGGTTGTTGTTGTTGTAATTATTGCTGTTATCATTATCATTTGTATTATTACTAGCATTACTATTATTACCTCGACCAATGAAGTTGAGGGAGAGGTTATGTTTTAATTTAATTTGTTTGTCTGTTTGTTTGTTTATTTGCTGGTATGTTAGCAACTTCCTGACAGCACCATGCATTGCAGCCTCATGAAACTTTATCAACAATATTCCCTACTTTATAAAATTACAGGAGAACTTGCAGAACATGTAGTTCAGAACCTGTATACAACTAAACAGAAGGAATGTAAACTAAAACTTGTATATACTTGTTCATACTGGTTAAATGATCGCTAATAATATTGATAACGACGAGGAAAAGTGCAACAAGAATAGAGAAAAGAAAGAAAATAGTACCAGAGTTGGCTACGAGGTGGAATTAAGTATCAGTGACCTAATTCCTACCCTAGGGAAATGAGAGCGACATTGCCTTCAAAGGAATAATTATCACGGGTAGTTATGCCTCTTAATGGCATCGTAAGTGTAACGAAGAAGAAAATGGAAAACTAAACAGAGATAGAGATAGAGAGAAGAAAAACGGAAGCTCTAGGAATTCATCGTGCGAAAAGAAAAACGATCTGGCTACAGTTGGAAAGAAAGGAAGAAATGTAAAAGATTATTGATTATACCTTTGGAAAAATATGATAAAGAAAATAAATTGGTTTACGCTTATGAAAAAACAGATAAAAAAAAAAAAAAATGTTGATATGAGAGAGAGAGAGAGAGAGAGAGAGAGAGAGAGAGAGAGAGAGAGAGAGAGAGGAGAGAGAGAGACGAGAGAGAGAGAGAGAGAGAGAGAGAGAGAGAGAGAGAGAGAGAGAGAGAGAGAGAGATAATCTGCACCGCGATGCCGAAAAAAAAAAGTTTGGGAAAATCAGTGAACGGCGCCTCGAACGGGTTGCCAAAGTGGCTTCCTCAAACATCATTAAAAGTTTTTGTCACCTTGGAATGAGAATTCATGAAAAATGTTCCCTGATACTCCCGAACTTATCTCATTTTTATTTTGTTTGATTTTCTTCCCATTTATTATTATTATTTATTTTTTTTATGTCATTTGACAATTTTATATTATGTCTTGTTGTTGTTATCGTTGTTGTTGTTGTTGTTCATGTCATTGTTATTGTCATTTTTATCTTATTGTTGTTGTTGGTGGTGGTAGTGGTTTGGTTGGGGTGGTGGTGGTGGTGGTGGTGGTGGTGGTGGTGGTGTGGTAGTGGTAGTGGTAGTGGTGGTGTATATTGTTGTATATATCTAGTTATTACGTACAGGAAATTGACTAGGCTCGTGCTGACCAGTTTTCATATCTATTATTATCAAATTTACCTTAAAAGTTGTGGATGCTCTTATCTCCCACTACTTCTTGATCCAAAACATTCCAGGTATCAATTGATGTGTGTGTGTGTGTGTGTGTGTGTGTGTGTGTGTGTGTGTGTGTGTGTGTGTGTGTGTGTGTGTGTGATGTTAATATGTGATGCAATAGGCAATCAGAACTGGAAAAATAGAAAGTTATAGCTACTATTACTATGCTGATAGCAACACCTCCCTAAACACAAACGAACGCACACACACACACTCAAACACACACAAACAGACATGTATCAAAATAACTAATACACACATCTACACACACATTCACACACATATACAGGATTTCTACTCCACTTCCCCCACCAACCCCACTCCCGAAAGCTAGTGAATTGGTCCTAATTGGTGATTGGACCCAGGGACCACAAGATGCGGAAATGGACAGGGAGGAAATTGGATCATGTCATGTTCCTCTAACCGTGGGAAAGACATGGCGAAAAGGAAGAAAGCTTTGGGAAGGGATGAGGAAGAGCAGGAAGACTAGGAGGCTGGAATGAGAGAATGTGTGGGACAGAATCACGTCCCTCCTTCCTCCTATAGACAAATTCTTAGCTTCCTCATTAAGTGTAATCTCACATCTTATGCTTTTTGAAAGGAACATATTTTCTGACTTAAATATGAAACTTATTGAAATGTGAATTCTTGTCTTTGTGTGTTTTGGTAAAAAAAATGTTTTTCTTGGAATTGAAATGCTTATCAGATTCTTATTTTCATCTCTCAATGGAAGAACTTGTATTAGGAGGAAGCTCTCTTTCTTTAGTTTATGGTTTAATTTCTGTGTGAATGTTATATATTTATACAAAAAAGGAGCTTAAATATCACTGTAAAAGAGTCTGAAGCCTTATTATTGTTGATGTCAAAAGTGGCATTTAATCGTAAACATACTTTTTTTTCTTTCTTCTAAATGGGTTTGACTGTATATCCCATAATCCTTTTGATGCCTTCCAATGGAGTTCAGGATAAGTTTTTAATGGATGGAGCGTAGGTTCAGGAATGAATACACACACACACACACACACACACACACACACACACACACACACACACACACACACACACACACACACACACACATACACACTTTCCCTCTCCATTGAAACATGCATACAATCCACATTTTCCTCTCCACTTACCTTTACTTTCCCCATTCTCTCTCTCTCTCTCTCTCTCTCTCTCTCTCTCTCTCTCTCTCTCTCTCTCTCTCTCTCTCTCTCTCTCTCTCTCTCTCTCTCTCTCTCTCTCTCTCTCTCTCCCTCTCTTCGTCCCTTCCCAGTAAAGGACCACCCACGAAACAGGACCCGAATTTAAACAATAATATCCTTTCAAGGCTGCACTTGGCCCCCGCGAGACCGAAACACCAGTTAAGCAAACATGAAAATATATCTGAGTTAGATTAAAGGTTTAAAGAACTATTTGAAGCCATGGTATGTGGTGATGTTGAAAGTGGGACCTTAACACACTCTTCTCTCTCTCTCTCTCTCTCTCTCTCTCTCTCTCTCTCTCTCTCTCTCTCTCTCTCTCTCTCTCTCTCTCTCTCTCTCTCTCTCTCTCTCTCTCTCTCTCTCTCTCTCCAATACTTTTAGTTTTAACCTGATGAGAACAAACAAAACTATCACTGCTTGGAGATGTGTCCTTTCTTTTGCTTTTCAAAATCCATATTACTTTTTCCTTTATTCTATCTTTGGATAAATAATTTGGTGATGAACACTTTTAGGTACATGAACACACCTTTATTTTCTTAGGTTCAGTGTGTTGTGTGTGTGTGTGTGTGGGTGTGGGTGTGGGTGTGTGTGTGTGTGTGTGTGTGGGGGTGTGTGTGGGTGTGTGGGTGTGGGTGTGTGTCCTTCATCACCTGTTTCTCCTCCTCTTCAGCTTAGTACCACGTTATCATTAATGTATTTCTCTTGCTAAGGTGAACTAAGGGTGTCTTGTATACTGCTTTGTCTCGTCTCCTCCCACTACCTCATCTTAAGCCACACTTCCACGTATCGTATTTACGTGTATACTTTCTAATCCCACCTATTTAGCGCCTCGCAGCACTCCTTCCCTTTTCACTCCTTTATATTCTCAGTCTCTCTTCCTCGTACTCCACTGCTTTAGTTAACACACTCAAGGTATTATTAACTCTTGGTGTCGTGTTGACGTTTTCGTGTTGATGGCTTAGCTTGTGTTTTGCTCTTCTATTTTGGTTTAATGATGATGATGATTATAAAGAGAGAGAGAGAGAGAGAGAGAGAGAGAGAGAGAGAGAGAGAGAGAGAGAGAGAGAGAGAGAGAGAGAGAGAGAGAGAGAGAGAGAGAGACAGACACACTCATACAAAAGACCCTTCATAAGTTTTTTCATTACGTACTCATTCCCCTAAATAGCTTCCCATATTGGTGAAGTTGTCAGTGGTGATGAGATGCGAGTCATTCAAAAAGAGGAGTGTTAGAAATACCTTACCGGCGATACCTGGTTTATTGGAGGTAATGAGAGAGAGAGAGAGAGAGAGAGAGAGAGAGAGAGAGAGAGAGAGAGAGAGAGAGAGAGAGAGAGAGAGAGAGAGACTTCACTTGCTTGACTAGTTCACTGGATCTCCTGAAATCGGGTTGCGTCGTAACCTGATATCCTGTCTGTGCCGATTGAACGACTCACTACCACGGAACTTTCATTGAGAAAATCGCGAAGGTGCAACAACACAGGGGAACAAAAGAAAAAAAAGAAAAAAAGAATAATAATGATAATAATAATAATAATGATAATAATAGTAATACCAATAGTAGCAATAATAATGATAATGATAATATTTATAATAATAATGCTACTACTACTACTACTACTACTACTACTACTGCTAATAATAATGATAGTAATAATGATAAACATATGTGCTAGTAAACATATCTTTAATAATCTTCCTCTACTTCTTCTTCTTCTTCTTCTTCTAACTTATGTAATCACTACATTATTGCTGTGAATGAAACTCCTGCAACCACTGACTGTACATCTTTCTAAGTAAAGTAGAGTTATAGATGATTATTATCCATTCTGTATTAATCATTATTATTATTATTATTATTATTATTATTATTATTATTATTATTATTATTATCATTATCATTATTGTTATTATTAGTAGTAATAATGATAATAGTAGTAGTAGTAGTAGTAGTCGTTATTATTGTTTTAACGCAGCATCAGTACCACAGATCATGTCAGGAAATTTTGTAATAATCAATTCATTGACAATAGCAGCAACAGCAGCAGCAGCAGCAGCAGCAGCAGCAGCAGCAGCATTGAGCAGGTAGAGGAGTAGGGGTGAGAGTGGGTGGGGCGTGGTGACAGGTGACGACAAGACCAGTTCACTCCATTAATGTCCTAAAGAGGATAATCGTGAGAGGATCGACTCGTTATGGCTCAGAGAAAATAATCATGTTTTAACCATATTGATTTCAAAGTTGATCTCCTCCTTAGTGAGTTGTGGCTTCATTGAAAGGTACAATTTGATGATTATTGATACTACTCTTATTATTGTTATTATTATTATTATCATCGTGTGTGTGTGTGTGTGTGTGTGTGTGTGTGTGTGTGTGTGTGTGTGTGTGTGTGTGTGTGTGCGTGTGCTTGGCCATTGTGTCGCCTTCATAACCGCTTGTGGTGACCCGCTGTCCCCACAAGTCTGCCTTCCAATGCGTGGTTATCCTCAGCTTCCTTTCCTTTCTCCTACCTTGCCTCTCGATTCCCTTCTTTCTTTTCCTCTTCTCTCTCCTTACTCTCCCTTCCCTATCTTCCTTCCTCCATTCCTATCTTCCTTCCTCCATTCCTATCTTCTTTCCTCTTTCCCTTCTTTGTTTTTACTCCTTAACTGTCTTCTTATTTTTGTCTTCCTTCCTTTAGCTTTATGTTCACTCTTCATTTCCTTCACTTTTTCCTTCTTTCACTGGTTTTTTTCCTTACTGCTTCATGTTATCGTCTTTCTTCTTGTCCTTACTTTACTCATTAATTTCTTCCTTCCTTCTTTTCTTCTCTCTCCTTTCTTCCTTATTTTTCTTTGCATTTCTTAAGGACCTGATGTTTTTTTTTTCTCCTGGCTCAGTTTCCTTCCTAATCTTGCTTTATTATTTTTATTCCTTTCTTTCATCTTCATCATTTACTCTTTTCTTCCAACTTTCGCTAATCTCCTTTTTTTATTTTTTTTTATTCCTTATCTTTCTCTTTCTCTTCCTTTTATAAAATCTTTCACACTGTCTTACTCTCCATCGTGTTCCATTTATTCATTGATTCCTTACTTCCTTTTCTATGCATTTTTTTTTATATTTATCTTCTATACTCGATCTCTATCTTCCTTTCTTCATTTTTTTAGTCAAATATTCCTTACCTTTTTTTTTCCTTCTATTCTCTATTCTTTTATTTGATTAATTTCTTCGCGTTCTTTTCTTCGTTGTCTTATTCCATCTATTTACTTAATACTTCTCTCTCTATATATCCTCTTCCTCTCCTCCTCTCTTTCCCTCACTATGTCCCCTTTTCTCTCCTCTCTTTAACTCGTCAATTATCCCTCACCCTTCCCTTTACTCCTCTCTTCCCCTCACTAACTCTTTCTATCCTCCCTTCCTCTTTCTTTCCTTCTCTGTCACTCACTCTTTCTCTCTCTTTTTTACCATCAGTCCTTCCTTTCTTCACAATTTTCTTCCTCCGTTTTCCCTTTTTCCCTCCAACTGCCTCACCTTTGTCACCTTGTCTCCAAGCCTCACCTGTATTCGTGGTAGGGAAAAAATTGTAAGAAGTGCATTGAGGTGAGAGTGTGGGAGGAGGTGGAGTGGGGGTGGGGTGAATTTTTATGTGGATGGGTATTGTGTGGAGGGGAAAAAAGAAGCGTTACGTCTGGGGAAGGTGTTGTGTGTGTGTGTAGGGTGGGGGAGGGGGGTGTGTGTGTGTGTGTGTGTGTGTGTGTGTGTGTGGGTGGGTGGGTGGGTGGGTCCTGGCTGTGAAACGTAAATGAATAGTGGAATTACATCAAGCTTTTTATTATTATTTTTTTTTTACAATGTATTACTTCGTTTAACTGAAAAAAAGTGTTTGGAAAAAAATGACATACTGTGGAAAATAATGATTGAGATTTTTTGTTTCGTTCTGTTTTGTTTTATTAATAGACTTTGGAGCAGCATCAGAAAGGTGAAAGGCGTTTTTATGGAGAAGTTTGATGCACTTCATAAACTCATGAACCTTCACTAGATAAAAATAAAACAACACACACACACACACACACACACACACACCACACACACACACACACACACACACACACACACACACACACACACTTAACATTTCATATTTATTTTAGGAGACTTCTCATTATATATAAGTTCCATTATTCCCTCCTCTCTCTCTCTCTCTCTCTCTCTCTCTCTCTCTCTCTCTCTCTCTCTCTCTCTCTCTCTCTCTCTCTCTCTCTCTCTCTCTCTCTCTCTCTCTCTGGCTCTGAAGTTGATAACAAAACACTAATAATACCTCTTAACACCGTAATGAACGCCTTTGTTTAGTCTCTGCATCGCTCCAAGAATTGCCTACAGCCCACCATCACCTAGGCTGCCACACGTATAAGAATAAGAGACGTATAGGTTGGCAGCCCTGCTAGTCCATTCACAGACACCCCAACGTGAGGCCTCTGATGTATAGGCTAGAACCTGTTGCTCGTTTCCTCGTCTTACCTTCCCGGCACCACCTTGTCTGTCACTTCGCTGCCTTTGAACTCTCTCCTTGGTCCTTGATGGTATTAGGGATGCTTCTTCTTAGGATCAATTTCGCCTAATTAAATGAGATGGAGGTTGAGACGCCCTCCATATGACGTCATCTGCCCTTTCCCCTCCCTCCCTCCTCTACTGGTGTTCGGAGAGTCTTATTGGTCAGATGCTTGTGCCGGTGTGACGTGGCAGCTGCTCATTGGATTACTGGATAAGTGCAGTGAAGGCGTCAGGCATTGAATGGGGTTATTTGATCCTTCTCTTGATTATTAGCCATTACAACTAACAATTCTTATTTTTTGTATTTGAAGCAGAATATTGTAACCTAAAAAAGATGGAATTTGGGTGTAGTCAAGATACGTTAGTTTAGTTTAGTTTAGTTTGTGTTAGTTGAGTAAGGACGAGTGACGCAGCTTAAACGTTCCTATTCATGTGTCGAGAATAACTTTTTTTAAGAGCGTTTGGTGAAGACAGTGGTTAGTGGTGGTGATGGTGGTGGTGGTGGTGGTGGTGATGGTGGTGGTGGTGATGAGTTGGAGGGAAGAAGTGAGGCATATGAATAATTATGTTTTATGCTGATTTGTGATAATGATAATGATAATAATGATAATAATAATAATAATAATAATGGTGTTGGTGATGGGGTTGAGCGAAAAAAAACCCCATAATATTTCTTATTCTTTAGTCTTTACAATACTACGTAACATTCTTATCTCCGTTTTGTATTACAGCTCCTTCATAGGTTAATTAACTCTCTCTCTCTCTCTCTCTCTCTCTCTCTCTCTCTCTCTCTCTCTCTCTCTCTCTCTCTCTCTCTCTCTCTCTCTCTCTCTCTCTCTCTCTCTCTCTCTCTCTCTCTCTCTCTCTCCACTGACATTCGGGGTGACAATGGCCTGCCAAAAAAGAAGTGAGAAGAAGAATTATTTTCTAACACTTCTTTGGGCCTTGTGACCACGGGACCAATAACCCAACCTTCCTTGCCTTCCTCCCGTTCTGGGCCGACCACGGGGAAGAGTAGGAGGAGGAGGAAGAGGAGGAGAGGAGGAGGAGGAGTGGAGTGGAGTGGAGGAGTGGAGGAGGAGGAGGAGGAGGAGGAGGAGGCAAGGTGAATAGGATTAAAGATCGAGGTGAAAGTCTGATCCCTTCCGGCCTCAAGATTATGGAGAGAGAGAGAGAGAAGAGAGAGAGAGAGAGAGAGAGAGAAGAGAGAGAGAGAGAGAGAGAGAAAGAGAAAGAGAAAGAGAGAGAGAGAGAGAGAGAGAGAGAGAGAGAGAGAGAGAGAGAGAGAGAGGTGATGATGAGAGGCAGTATACTTGCATAATTCCTCCCAACACACTCTTTATGCCCCCCCCCCTCTCTCTCTCTCTCTCTCTCTCTCTCTCTCTCTCTCTCTCTCTCTCTCTCTCTCTCTCTCTCTCTCTCTCTCTCTCTCTCTCTCTCTCTCCCTCCCTCCCTCAGTAAAGGCTCATAATGACACCCGCTGCATCTATCATTTCCATCCCATCCATCAAATTCGCTTCTTCTCGTTTCCCTTTCTCCCTAATTTATCATCTACACTATATATTCCGCCTCCTTTCTCCTCCTCCTCCTCCTCCTCTTCTTCCTCCTCTTCCTCTTCCTCCTCCCTTTATTCTCCTCTCCATTGCTTCCTCCTCGTTAACACAATAATCACTCATTTCTTCTTCTTCTTTTTGATAATTTCTTTTACTTTCTCTCTCTCTCTCTCTCTCTCTCTCTCTCTCTCTCTCTCTCTCTCTCTCTCTCTCTCTCTCTCTCTCTCTCTCTCCCTCTCTCTCTCTCTCTCTCTCTCTCTCTCTCTCTCCTTCACCACGCTATCTTTTCTTCGCCGCCATAATCAACGCCGTCCTCTACCTATCTCTACCTCCTCCTCTTCCACCCCAATTTTCCTTACCACTATGCACCTTCCCCTCTCTCTCTCTCTCTCTCTCTCTCTCTCTCTCTCTCTCTCTCTCTCTCTCTCTCTCTCTCTCTCTCTCTCTCTCTCTCTCTCTCTCTCTCTCACATATTCCTGAGACATGCTTCTCATCTTTCTCTCCATCCCCTTCAAATATAATCTCCACCACATCTCCACCTCCTACTCTCTCTCTCTCCCTCCCTCCACCTCCAATTCTCTGTCCCGCCTCCGCCTCCACCTCCCATCTCTCTCTCTCTCCCTCCTCCACAGCACACGCCTCTTCCAACATCCTCCGCTATTCGTCATTATCAGTGTCCTTCCTACTCGCTGCCTCTCATTCGGAAAATATCTAACTGAAAGGACAAAAGTGTATAATGTTTTTTTTTCTCTCTCCCCTCTTTCTCTCTCCCATGTCTCTCCGTGGAACATCTCAGCTTTATCAAGTTTGGACACTCAACCTTTTCTCTCTCTCTCTCTCTCTCTCTCTCTCTCTCTCTCTCTCTCTCTCTCTCTCTCTCTCTCTCTCTCTCTCTCTCTCTCTCTCTCTCTCTCTCTCTCTCTCTTGGGTATTACGTGCACGCTTCCTTGCACTGTCTTTCCCACTCACTTAGAGAGAGCGAGAGAGCGAGAGAGAGAGAGAGAGAGAGAGAGAGAGAGAGAGAGAGAGAGAGAGAGAGAGAGAGAGAGAGAGAGAGAGACGGTTATTATTATTATTATTATCATTATTACTATTCTCATTAAAGTTGATATTGTTATTCACCTTTTTATCAATGTTTTCATTATCCATATTATTCTCATTATTATTATTATTATTAGAACCACCACCACCACCACCACCATCACCACCACCACCACCACCACCACCACCATCACCACCACCATCACCACACTCCCTTCTGTCCTCCCCCAGATCCTCATTTCAGGTAACCTTCCACCTGTCCTTTTTATTACCCAATTAATTACACCCAATTTCCCCACATGTCTAATTTATACCGACGTGGTCACCCATTACGCCTTCTCACCTTGGCAAAGATGGCGCGCACCTTGGACACCGCAAGATAGATAAACCTCCTTTGTTATGTAAATTCCCTCTTGGTTTCGTCACCGTAGTAGTGGAAACTCTATGACCTGCCTTCCCTCCTTCCCTCCTGCTGGTTCTTCGGTGCCTTGAGGGAGGAGCAGCGGGTTCCCATTTTTTGTAACCTTTTTAGGGAGTCAGACCTTGTTGGGTTGTCGTTAGGGACGCCTTTCTTTCTGTTCTCAAGGGTGTGTAGGGGCTAGTAGTGTCCCTCGTGGTCTTCTCTCTCGTTTGAACGTCATATTTTTTGTTGTTATTATTGTTATTAGCTTTTTTTGAATTATTTTTTTTTATACTTCGTGTGATGTTAACGAGCAGAAAGGAAAGAAGACACAGGGTGATGAATGTTGATTGTGAAGAGGGAAGAAGAGGAGGAGGAGGAGGAGAAGGAAGAAGAACAAGAGGATGAGGGAAGAATTCTCTCTCTCTCTCTCTCTCTCTTTCTCTCTCTCAGTGTTGATTATAATGTAAAAATATGTTATGATGATAATGAGCAAGAGAAGGAAGAATATGATGAGGAGGAAGATGATGAAGGATAAGAAAAAAATAACAATGTGAGAAGAAGAAAAAAGAAAAGAGAAGGAAAAGAAAAAGAAAATAAGAATGAAATGCAATACAACTAAAAAAAAAAAAATTTGAAAGAAAAAAAAGGAGGAGGAGGAGGCTGATTAGGATGACTAAGAGGAAGAGGATAAAAGTCAGTCACAGAAAAGTATATAAGTAAAAAAAAAAAAGGAAATACGGAAATAAACACAACAAAAAATCGTTTGTAACAATGCAATTCGATTAAAGAGGAAAAAAAGTGATTTCTGTTATACCTTGAAGTCAAAGAAAAAAAATTTCACATCAAAGTGAAGGGAAACTGGACGAGCGAGTACAAAATAAAAGGGAAAAAGGAAAAAAATGGACATGAAACTAACTTTTCTGTGTAGATGATTTGATGAAAGTGTTGACATTCCTTTCACATTTATTCGGAAAAAAATACATTTAATGCCGTAAAACAATTAATTACTTTGAAATGTACTAACATGAATTATGTATATCCATTCAGGTATGAATATTAAGGATACTCCATACAGATATACATTGTCATACAGCCATACACTTACATCCATCCATCTGTGTGTATGTGTGTGTGTGTGTGTGTGTGTGTGAAAACTGATAAATTGAATTGATTAGTAGATATATATAGATAAATAGATAGATAGATAGACAAGTAAATAAATAATAAAACAGACATGCATACAGAAAGACAGATTGATGGAAAACAATTCAGGATAAAATAAGTAAGTAAACAGAAGTGAAATTCTCGGACAGATGAAAAGAAAACGAAAGGTGAGAGAATAGAAAGACGAAGACGTTTATTGAGTCATCAGATAGAGAGAGAGAGAGAGAGAGAGAGAGAGAGAGAGAGAGAGAGAGAGAGAGAGAGAGAGAGAGAGAGAGAGAGAGAGAGAGAGAGAGAGAGAGAGAGAGAGAGTGAGAGCGTGCGTGCGTGCGTGCGTGCGTGCGTGCGTGCGTGCGTGCGTGTGTGTGTGTGTGTGTGTGTGTGTGTGTGTGTGTGTGTGTGCGTAAAGAGCTTGTGAAGGGAGAGGGAGGGGACTTAGGGGGTACGTCTTGACGGTCAACCAATCATACTAACATAGTTTAGGAAATCCCTCGCAGAAGTTTGAGGGCGGCTTCCCAAACCAGGGTGATCACTTCCTACCAAGTTAAATAGGAACACAAATTGGCCACGAAGAGGACAAGGGGAGTGGCAAAGTAATCTGGAGGAGGAGGAGGAGGAGGAGGAGGAGGAGGAGGAGGAGGAGGAGGTGGTGGTTGGAGAGGAGGATCACACAACACTTCTGGATTTTCCTCGAAGGGAGATAGGGCAAGCTTCTTAAGATTATGAGGCAGGGTGAGTGTAACACCTATATTACCCCATCAATGAGAGAGAGAGAGAGAGAGAGAGAGAGAGAGAGAGAGAGAGAGAGAGAGAGAGAGAGAGAGAGAGAGAGAGAGAGAGAGAGAGTGTATTACTTGCATCTCTTATAGTACGTGTATGTGCCACCTTGTTTTTTGAAGCCATTAATCATCGCACAGCTGGATATACTTTCTGGCTCTCAGGTAATCTTTTTTTTCTTATACCTGAAACCTGTTTGACACTAAATCTCGGCATTGGCCACACACTAGGGAAGTTGTGCAATACGTGTGTGTGTGTGTGTGTGTGGTGCGTGTAGTGTAGGTGAGGCAGTGAAGAATTACTACATGTGTGCTGCTTGATGTAGACGTTAGAGACGGATGGAATGTGGTAGTTGGATATTGTTGTAATGAAGGAACTTTAGTACTGGGTAGTGTTCATAACGGTGGTGTGTGTGTGTGTGTGTGTGTGTGTGTGTGTGTGTGTGTGTGTGTGTGTGTGTGTGTGCGTGTGTGTGCCAATTACAGAGATGTTGAGATTGTATTGTTAGTTACATTTTGCAAATTACATCTGTATTTCTTATATTACTATTGTGTTTTCATGTATACATATATACATACATACATACATACATGTACACATCATATCACGTTCTCATACATACATACATGCCTATAGAATACAAACCTACATATGGTATTAATTCGAAACGACACCCACGTCTATTAGAGTGGTATAAAGGAGAGGAAAGGGAAGCGCACTGTGCATATATATAGTCTTGGTATCGTATTCCTGTAAAGCTAGAATCCAGCGGCAAGGAGATGCAGGACAACATGCAGCCTCACGGGGTCGCAGCGCCATGCCAGAACCCAAGTTACTGGTGGGAGATTATCAACACGGGAACGCACGGTGGGCAGTTTGGGGATAATGGCGCTTCCACCTTACCAGGAAGCCCCCTGATACGGCATATAGAGGTACTTGTAGAGGGAGGGAGAATGCTGGCAGCCCTCGCCCCTCGTCTGCCCTGGTACAAGCTTCTGCCATTTGGTCCGTAACTGCTTATTTGGCGGAGCTGTAATCGCAGTCAGCCAGGCCTACCATGGCTGGATGCTGCTTGTGTGTCAATAAGGGACGCACTCCAATGCAAACCGTAACCTCATACATACATACATGCATATATATATACCCTATATACATGCATTACTTGACACTCAGTTTTGTAACCATTTCTTTCTGTTCGCAAGCATTTGATTCCCAGAACATCGATGCGTTTGGTCGTCCGCACTTCTAAAGCTCACGCGTCGCAGCTGTACAAAAAAGATGGTATAGCAATCCTCTCAAACATTCCCATTTTTACTACCACAAACAAAGCTGCCCCAACTCTTTCTCTTTCTTTCTTTCTCTCTCTCTCTCTCTCTCTCTCTCTCTCTCTCTCTCTCTCTCTCTCTCTCTCTCTCTCTCTCTCTCTCTCTCTCTCTCTCTCTCCACCACTGCATCAAAATCTACACCAAAGCGATGAAACTTTGCCACCTGGTTCAGTGTTTCGGTATTGAGAGGCATTGCAGCATATCCATCGCTACTCCAGGTCATCCCTTTCCTCTTTGCTACGTTCAATTCCAACTTCCTTCTCTCACACACAACCTCCCAAAGTCTGTCGCTAAACCCTACAGCGTTCTCCCTTCTATCTGCAACAAGGGATGTGGTAGTGCTGTTATTGTTGGTGTTGTGTTGGTGTTGGTGTTGGTGGTGGTGTTGGTAGGTGGAGACTAATTGGATTTTTTGGGTAATAGTACATAGTAGTAGTAGTAGTAGTAGTAGTAGTAATAGCAGTAGTTGTACATATCTACATTCTGTTTATTCAGCATGTGCTTGCAGGATTAGTAATGTTGTTGTAATCGGCTTTCAGGATTATATATTAATCTCTTATTTGAACATGAAGGATTTTTCCTTTTCACTAATAAAGAAAGTCATAAAATAACTTGTTAAAATAGTAAATAACAAAATAAATTGTTGCTCCGTAAAAACTGCGGTAGGTAAGATCGAAAATTAAGTGATATATTTTTAACACAAACATCAAAGTAGCATTGATAGAACGTCATATCAAAGGGAATGTTTAAACTGTAATGCATACACCAAGTTACGCTTTGTCCCTCTTTACCTTCATTTCTTGGCCTTCCACTATGTTATTAATATAAGCTTCTTTACCACAGAAAACACGGTCGAATGTAACTTTAGTTATATAGCATTTCAGTTATGCAAATTTTCGTTAAGTACTATTTTACTTAATCTAGTTGTGGAACTTCCTCTTCGCTCTATTAATTTTATATCCAATAGTCAGGTTTCTTTTGATGCAATTAAGGAACAGGAGTAAAGGAGTATGGTTAGGTAGGCAGTCCACCTTTTGATTACCCTAAACTTCATTTGAATCCCTAAGTCTTATAACCATCGTGATAATTAAACCTTACACACTCACTAATTAAACCTAATACGCAAACACTTCACCCTCACCTCCTACTACCGCTCTTTCATCTCCTCTACACAGCATAAAAATCCTACTGGGAGATCCTACAAGAGTAGACAAACACGCCCTTGCCACCAACTCTTCGACCTCCTTCCTCGCCTCAGATATATTTTTCTACCCGAACTTAAAGGAGACTCGCAGCTAAAGATGAAGCCCTTAAAAAATGTCCTGATCAGCGCGAAGAGCGTCATCAAAGAAAGTCTGGATAATAAGGAGGAGGAGGAGGAGGAGGAGGAGGAGGAAGAGGTGGAAGAGGAAGAGGAGGAGGAGGAGGAGGAGGAGAAGGAAAAGTGGAGAGGTCAATAGATAGAGATTTGGAAAAAGAGGCAGAGAGAAGAAAGAAGAAACTGAGGAAAAATGGAAATGTCGAACTTAAACTATAGAGACGACAATATGTTAGGATGAGGATGAGGAGGAGGAGGATGGAGATGATGGAGGAGGAAGAGACGGAAGGAAGAGCTAGAAACAGGAGATAAAATACACCAATAAGTCAGATACCAAAATAAACCAGAACAAAATATATATGGCAGAAACGTGCTTTGGAAGTTAACGAAGCATAAAATATGAGTGTATTTTTGGTACAGTCTGCTGCTGCTACTGCTGCTGCTGCTGCATGTCTACCAACCAAGGCAAGATATACAGGGTGACACATGAGATGAATGACCGGAGATCTAATATATTACTGGCGGCTTAGACTAGACGAATTACTCACAATTATGTTACAATGTTAAAACCGACTGTCAGACTCTAGGTAAAGGCAAACTTATGTATTACGTTAGCAATAGTAGACGTAAGGGTTTTATAATACTGTCACAGATTATTATTATTATTTTGGTATTAGAAACTTTATTCATATCATACATATACTAGTTTTTCCTGAATGTTTTTTTTTTTATATAGTGTATAGTCATATGATAGTTTTTACATGGTATTCACAAACTAATTTTTTCCCTTTTTTCAGGTGTGTACAGTACGTCTGATTCTGCAGGACCTTTGTAATGGAACACGTGCTATTTACAGGTAAGAGTCCATGTATTAATCAGATCTTTCTTTCTCCTCCTCCTTCTCTTCTCACCACTACTCCTACACTCCTCCTCCTCCTCTGCTCCTTATATTACCATGTCTTTTAACACATTCATTCCAGGTCATTCAGGTTATTCGTTCCCCGAGGACCACTTTTTGTACCATCGACATACTTCAGGAGAATAAATCCCCTTTCACCCCCCCCTCCCCCACACACACACACGCACACACACACACACACACACACCTCTGCGCGCACACATATATACGTATAATTACTGGTAAAAATTTTTCTATGAGGGATTCATCGAGTCTAATTGAAGCAGTAATACAACTTGTTTATAATTTTGTAATTGTTTTTGCTTTCACATTACTATGATTGACAAACACTTAGTTAATTATATAACTATGCTTTATGATGATAAATAACAACTACCTACCTCTTACACATCGTATTTACTGACTGTAAAATTGTGAAGATGGAATGTAGCACGAGACGAGACAAACGTGAATGCTGTGATGATGTTGATTGTAAAATTATATGAGTAACAATTAGCTAATGGTCAATTAGCGTACATGCGTTTGAGTCTTCCGTAAACAGCCTCGAAGTATTCAGTCACGGTGCTGTCTTACTCCTACTTGTTTGTATCGCGCTGGAAGATTGTACAAATTTCCTTTAAGGGTTCGTACTTTTCATTTCTAGTTATTCTTCGTATCCCTTGCGTGACTTAGTGGACACATTTAGCTGCGCTCGCCTTGCTAAGACGGGTAATTATTCATTCGATTCCGTAGTGGAAGTCTGTACCAATTACGTTCATGGATTAGTTAACTGCATTCCTAGTTCACATTCTTATCCCTGCAAGACATGATGGACAAGTCTCGCTCCGCGAGAGAGAGAGAGAGAGAGAGAGAGAGAGAGAGAGAGAGAGAGAGAGAGAGAGAGAGAGAGAGAGAGAGAGAGAGAGAGAGAGATCAAGTGATGGGACGGAAAAAAATAGAGAGGACGATAATGATGATGAGGGGGAATTTGGGTAAAAGTTGAGAGAAAGGAGATAATGAGAGAGAGAGAGAGAGAGAGAGAGAGAGAGAGAGAGAGAGAGAGAGAGAGAGAGAGAGAGAGAGAGAGAGAGAGAGAGAGAGAGAGAGAGAGAGAGAGAGAGAGACTACTAGAGGTTAAAATCGTCCTATTGTTAGTTGGTTAATGGACATTGCAATGCGTATCTTATATACCCTTTTTGTGTATTTTATTTATTTACTTCTTTATATATTTTTGACAAGAATCGGTGGTTCAAAATCATATATGCTTTTTTAGCCTAGCTGCAGTTTCGTTTGTGGTGATGTTATTTCCTTGTGGATATTTCTGAGACTCTTAAATGTACAATACGTAAAAACATACTCGTGTAACTGTTATTAATATGTACCAGCACTCCAGAGGAAAGTGCCAGCACAGTC
>JAPQNM010000006.1:17321154-17378654 GCA_029783475.1 Metacarcinus magister
GAAGAAAGAAAGGAAAAGGTGGGAGGCCATGATAAGGAAGGGATATAAACAGGACAATGAAAGAGAGAGAGAGAGAGAGAGAGAGAGAGAGAGAGAGAGAGAGAGAGAGAGAGAGAGAGAGAGAGAGAGAGAGAGAGAGAGAGAGAGAGAGAATGCAATAATGAAAAAGGAAATGCAGGATAAAGGGAATGAATAGGCGGTAATTAGAACAGGGGCGAGGAAATGCCCTCTCAGAACACTGATTTAATTTACATATCTTTTAAAACACACACACACACACACACACACACACACACACACACACACACACACACACACACACACACACACACACACACACACACACTTTCCCTTTGCTAATGTGTTTCCCTTTAACTGGGAGAAAATATAGAACAGTGGAGAGAACCGAGGGAGAAAGAGAGGGCAAGGTGGGAGAGAGAGAAGGAAAAGGATAAGTGAGGACCAAGGAAGCTACATATTCCCATTTTCACACACCCTTGACTGGGAAATTAATATTATGTTGCAATTTAGTTCCAGTTTGTAGGCACACCGAACATTTTTTCTCTTATTTTTCTCATCTTCTCTTGCCTTCGTGTCGCTTTCATGAAATAGCGTGAGAGGAGAGGCACAGTGGGACGGAACTTGAGTGGGAGGGAGAGGGTTTGCGTGTTGATCTTGGAGACCCAAAGTGGATAAAGAATGGACAGGATGACTGGGAAGAGGAGTAGCAGCAGAGGAATGGGTCAGGGAAGAGTAGGAGGATAGGAGGGTAGGAGGAGAATAATTAATGAGGAATTAAAGTAATGTGCTGCGAAGAACAGTAAAAGGGATAGCTAGAGGAGGGGAAGAGGAGTAATTGGGAACTAAGTCAGAAGAAAAAAGGAAAGTAGTTCGTGGAATCAAGGTATATAAAGACAAGAATAATGAATTTGGAAACCTGAGGCAAAACATAGATTAGAAGATTTTAAGAAGAACCTGGAACGAAATAATTGAGTGAAGGACAAACAAACAAATAAAAGGGATAAATAAGAAAAACCGAAACAATAATAATAATGGATGGAAGAACTGAATGGGAAGAAAAAAAACATCATATATCAATAAGATACAAAATCTGTGAGCATGGTATATGGAACTACCTCTTAAGGAAGGGGTTGTAGGAGGCTCAGGGAGATGAAAAATAAGTGACAAGGGATCAAAGCATACATCCTCAGCGATCTTCACGTGTTCTACCGTCATCCCTTCCCCTACATATCCTTACCCAGTCCCTGCACTTGTATTTATAGACTACTTGTATTTATACACTACAATTTTTTTGCTCCCTCCCCTTCCTCCTTTCCTCCTCCTCTTCCTTCTTTTTCTCCTTCTCCTCCTCCTCCTCCTCCTCCTCCTCTCCTCCTCCTCCTCCTCCTCCTCCTCCTCCTCCTCCTCCTCCTCCTCCTCCTCCTCCTCCTCCTCACATGACCACAGGCATCTCTGTTTCTCGTCTCGCTTTCATGTCAAAACATAATTTCTTCTTCTTTTGTTTATCTTCATATTTTTTTTCTTACAGGAGCTCCCGTCGTATATTATATTATTACGTATGCTATGAATGTCACAGCTAAAACAACACGTGCCTACATACGCACACACACACCCTCACTCACACCCACACACACACACACACATATACACACACACACACTCACACTCACACGCACACACAAAAAAAAACCCTACCATACAACCAACCATAAATGTCGTATGGAATTCACAAGTATCACAAAAATTTCTCATCAAGTCTCTTACGATTACAATTTTCCTCCTGGGCGAGGCGAGGATATAATGAGACCAGGAAAAATGTGAACTTGGAGCTAGGAAATATCTTGAAAAATTGCTCTGAAATAGGAATGTACAGTAGGGTTACTTTTGTATTATGTGTGTGTGTGTGTGGGTGTGGGTGTGGGTGGGTGGGTGTTCGAGAGAGAGAGAGAGAGAGAGAGAGAGAGAGAGAGAGAGAGAGAGAGAGAGAGAGAGAGAGAGAGAGAGAGAGAGAGAGAGAGAGAGAAAATTACTGCACGTGCCAGAATTCCAAGAACAAGTCAATTTAACTCTCAGTAGCAAGAGGATGGGAAGGAGGAAGCGTAGGAAGAGGAGGAGGATGATTTCATAGGATTCCATTGGAAGAACAGACACTAACAGTCTTGTTGGTATATAGTATGAGTGTTTGCGTTTAAAAACTCTTATCACAACTAGAAAATTACTTGTGGGAAAACAATATAGAATAGAGGAAGGCTCTCCACACCCTCCTTGCCCACCTCTCCCTCAGGCAATGTGTGGGCAGGAAACAGTCAGAAGTGGACACCATATACTTAGAAGAAAACATATAGGAACATTTTATAGTCAGGAACGGAAGTTGAAAATTGCTACAAATAGAATTCCTACTACTATTGTTTCAGATTCTTATTTCAAATTCATATGTAACTTTCTCTTTCTCTCTCTCTCTCTCTCTCTCTCTCTCTCTCTCTCTCTCTCTCTCTCTCTCTCTCTCTCTCTCTCTCTCTCTCTCTCTCTCTCTCTCTCTCTCTCATATGCCCTTTACCATTATTACTTTTTCACCTTTGTTATTTGTTGCTTTCATCATTTTCTTTTTCATTCTCTCCTTTGCTTGTAAGTTCATGGAAGTATTATCATGCATTCTTTATTTTCATTTTCGTTATTCTCTTTTGTGTTCTTGATCTCTCTCTCTCTCTCTTCTCTCCTTGCCTTAATCATCTTCCTCCTGTTCCTTTTTCTTCTCATATTTTCTTCTATCTCACTCTTTTACTGATGTATTCTTTTCGTTTCACTTTTTTCTTATTTTCTCACATATATACATTTTTCTTTCTTCTTCTTTCTCTTGCTTCTCTTCCTCCTCTTCCTTCTCTTTCAAGTATATCATATTTTTTCTCTTAGTTTCTTTCCTTCCTTCCCCTTCTCTGCTTCCTTCTCCTCTTTTCACACACACTTTTCTCTGCTTTCTTTTATTTATACTTTCCCTGCCTCATTCTCTCATTCGCTACTTCCACTCTCTCTTTCTCTCATTTTGTTCTCTCTTTCTCTTTCTTCTGTCTTTTCTTCCTTCCAGTCTCTTCTGACTTTCCTCCTTCCTCCTTACCCTCTCCTTCCATTCCATCCTACCTTCCTTCATTTCCTTTCTTCTTTGCTTTACTTCTCCTTCCTAAATTACCTTCCATCATTTCCCTCGCTCTCTTTTCTTACCCTTTATCTTTCTTGTTCATTGCTTCTCTTCCTATCTTCTTTCCTTCCCACTCATCCCTCTTCTCCTCCTTTTTTTTCTTCCCTTACTCTTCATCCCTTGCCTTCCACTTCTCACCCTCTCTACCTCCTCTCCCTCCCTCCCTCCCTCCCTTCCACTTCCCACCCTTTCTCCCTCCCACATCTCTCCTTCCCTCCCTCCCTTCCTCCCTTCCTCCTTCCCTCCCTCCCACCCTTCCTTGCCTCCCTTCCGGCGTGGCTACGTCAACTTCCCTCCCTTAATCCTAATTGGTCTGACAAAGGATTAAATGAGAAATAATGAGGCCTTGGTGGAGGCTTCTCTCTCTCTCTCTCTCTCTCTCTCTCTCTCTCTCTCTCTCTCTCTCTCTCTCTCTCTCTCTCTCTCTCTCTCTCTCTCTCTCTCTCTCTCTCTCTCTCTCTCTCTTTTCTAGTTATATATTTTCATTTAGTTGTTTTTTTATTCTTACATGTTCATAATCAAACGAAAAGTTCATTCGATTTTATTTTTAATGTCCTACTCCCACGACATTAGTAGTTAGATAACTTCTGGAGTACACACACACACACACGCACACGCACACGCACCCCCCCCTCACACACACACACATCCACACACACATCCACAGCCTCTCTCCATCTCTCCAGTGGCCGTCATATTATCTCCACATCACTGACCTCCCTGGGGGCATGGGAGTAAGAGAGTGAGAGGGAAGGAAAGAGAATAAGAAAGGAGGGAGGGAGAAGGGGGGGAGGGAGGGAGGAAAGTGAAGGTGCATTAGTGGTAGCTGGAGGAAAAAAAGTTAGAAGGGGAAGAAAGGAGAAGTATAATCTCTCTCTCTCTCTCTCTCTCTCTCTCTCTCTCTCTCTCTCTCTCTCTCTCTCTCTCTCTCTCTCTCTCTCTTTCTTTCTCTCTGATTGCCTTAATCACACCGTATCTCGCAACCTATTTCATCACACTTCATGTTATCAGTGTTTCTTTTTTTTCTTCTTTCTGCAACTCTTTTATAACCTGAATCCCACACGTGTAAGACAAACGGTGTTCATCCTTCTCTTCTTTCTTTTTTTCCTCCTTTCTTTTCCTCTTTACTGATGTATCATTCTCATTCTCTCTTGCTATCTCTCATCTTATTAATTTTCCTTTCATTTTTCTCTCCTTTCATATGTTTAGATTTTTTTTTTTTTAACTTTTTTCATTTAGTAATATTCGGTAATTCATTTCTTAACTTGATTTATAAATTTTGATAGTTAGTGATATTTATTTAATTTGCTTTCCTCGTTCCATTATAGAATTTACTCAACTTTCGACTCTTTCTATTCCTCCTCCTCCTCCTCCTCCTCCTCTCCTCCTCCTCCTCCTCCTCCTCCTAATAAACGACAGCCACTTGAGAGCAACAGTGTATAAGCGTCCTGTCTACTCCATCATGTCTCATAGAGTTCTAGTAATGTCAGACTCGGCTTCGTTACATTTCCTTCGTCTCCTCTCCTTCGTTTACCTTCTCATCTTCTTCTTCCTCTTCCTCATCTTCTTCCTCCTTCTCCTTCTCCTTCCACACGCTTGGTCGCTCTCGTACAAGTAAAGTTAAATGGATCTTCATCTCACTGTCATTTTTTTTCATCGTTTTTTTTTAGAGAGAGAGATTTATTAAGTTTTTTTTTGTTTACTTTTATATATATATATTCATGTTGTTTTTTACTTATTCATTTATAGTTATTGTTTATATTTTCCATTTATTTTGGTGCCTCGCTGTTGTTTTCCTTTTATTTATTTATTATTATTTATTTTTTTTGGTGGTGACACATTTGTTTTCCACCCTTGTACATTTCCCTTGGTATAGTTCCAGTATTTCTCTTGTTTTCTGACTTTTGTGTTGCATTTGAGGTTAGTGTGTGTGTGTGTGTGTGTGTGTGTGTCTGTGTGTGTGTCTGTGTGTGTGTGTGTGTGTGTGTGTGTGTGTGTGTGTGTGTGTGTGTGTGTGTGTGTGTGTGTGTGTGTGTGTGTGTGTGTGTGTCCTAAAGAAAAACAACAACAACAACAATCAAAACACAATTCACACAAACTTTCGTAGCAGATAATAATTTTCCCAAGTGTATTACCAACAGTTTATTTTTTTCCTTTTTTTCATTCTTTTCCAAGCTTAACGTTTTATTTCATTTTCATTCTACCCTCGATGAAAAGTGTCACCCGCATTGCCTGCCTCCACCCACCCGCACCACTCTGACCCGCGCACTGCAGTCCACACCAGGAACAATAAACTACCTTGCCAATACCGACCCGTGCCTCCACCAACACACACACACACACAGTCACACACACACACAGCCTGCCAGCCCCGTTTACCATCCATGTCCAAACCCGAGTGTGGAGGGAAGACAAGGGTTGGAAAGTGTGTATCCTATGTCCATGTGTGGGTGTGGGTGTGGGTGTGGGGGTGGGTGTGAATGGTGTATGGTCGTGCTACCGTTTAGTTGATACATTAATACATTATATGGACAGATACTGCTACTTAGTGACTTAGCGTGGAGGGTTCATGCATTGTTGTGTTGTTAATGAGAGACAACAAAGAAATGTTATAATCATGTAAGGCAACGCTTTGAAAAGGTGACTTGTTGATCCGCTTAACTCCTGTTGTTAGGAAGATAATGAAGCAAGGTGGTGAGAGAGAGAGAGAGAGAGAGAGAGAGAGAGAGAGAGAGAGAGAGGAGAGAGAGAGAGAGAGAGAGGAGAGAGAGAGAGAGAGAAAAAAAAAATATACGGATAAGATTGTATACCTGAATGGTGTATTATGTATATTTACTATCTCTACTAACGTCAAGCTTAGGAGAAAAAAAGAGTTGCCCTTCCTTTGTGTTCATTCTTTGAATCAATTTCGTATTTATCTTGCAAATAATAACCCAACATTTTCTTATCCATCAAACTTCCTGAAACACGAACACAAACAAGTACATCCCACACACACACACACACACACACACACACACACACACACCACACACACACACACACACACACACACACACACACACACACACACACACACACACACACACACACACACACACACACACACATCCCCTCCTCCCCCCAAAAAAAAACATATAGATGTGGAAATATACATTCAAAATCCGGATCATATTGGTAATGTAAAAAAAAATATATATCCTAGGTACAAGGTAGTAGAGGACAGATGCAACATGTAATATATATCTTTTTTCAACTTTTTTTTTCAATGGCTCTCAAGACAAAGAAATGTCGCCTTGGATGTGCCGCAGCTGCACCTCCTTCCCTTGCCCCACAACACACCACGCATCACACTACAAAGAGAACACGACACACCATTTTCTTTGGAGACATCAAATCCGCCCCGATGAGAAAGATATAGAGGAAGGAGAGAAAAAGCAGAATATATACAAACATACGTCCAATGTTCTCTGCCGGAGCCAAGAATAATAACGTAAAAGAAGAAGGAAAAATCACAAGAAGGGCACAGATTACACAGAAAAATTGGACAGTGTAGGAGGATCAGAGACTTCATGGAATAAGACTATCAGCCACCCAGCCACCCAGCCATCTCTCTCTCTCTCTCTCTCTCTCTCTCTCTCTCTCTCTCTCTCTCTCTCTCTCTCTCTCTCTCTCTCTCTCTCTGAGGATGAAAAAAAATGTGTGTATAGAGATGGATTGGATCCCTTTCTTCCCCGACCGCGCTCAGGCTGGTCTGGAGGATCGGAAACAAAAGAAAATCGACTGGGAAGCGTCAAAGGGTCGTGGTGGGGATGGGGGGGGGTGGGGTAGCGTTGGGGTTATTGAAGGGGGGGAGGCGATATGCAAGTTATTCACTCTGTCGCTTTCAGAAATGGGGTGTGGTGCTCTCTCTCTCTCTCTCTCTCTCTCTCTCTCTCTCTCTCTCTCTCTCTCTCTCTCTCTCTCTCTCTCTCTCTTTCTCTCTGATTGATGTGGGTAATGGTGGTGGTGGTGGCGGGGGAGTAACGAAGATGGTGATGGACGGTAATAAAGGAAAACGGATGAGGTGATAGTGAAAGGGTGACAGCGCTGATGGTGAGACGAGAGAGGAAGTGGAAGTAAAACCTGGAGATGTATTTTTCCGCCTCTTATTTCAACTTATTTTCCCTTACCTGTATTTTTCCATCTGCTGCTTCTTCTTATCCTTCCCTTATCCTCTTTCTTTCCCTTCTGTTCTGTGTGTGTGTGTGTGTGTGTGTGTGTGTGTGTGTGTGTGTGTGTGTGTGTGTGCGTGTGCGTGTGTGTCGTTCCTGCTATCAGTTAATAATTACATAAAATCGTTTCAACATTAACAGCACCTGAGGGTTTCATCAAGAGGTGCTTCCGTTCTTGCATCTGTTTTTCCATGATTGATAATATAAATCTATCTATCTATCTGTCTATATATCTATATGTCTTTCTATCTATCTATCTATTTATCTTTATCTAACTTTTCTTTATTATGATTTAGAATTTGCAGCCGCTACTAAGATTTTCCTAATATAATTTTGCACATAACGAGTAAAACGAATGAAACCACTATGCCTATTCCCTCCTGCCCTTCACTATTGCCCTATGGATCAATAATTTACTACATCACTTATCTCCCTTTACTGCTATCCTGTTAACTACTCAATTCCAAACTGACCATGTACTGAAACCACCTCCACACACACACACATTCTCTCTCTCTCTCTCTCTCTCTCTCTCTCTCTCTCTCTCTCTCTCTCTCTCTCTCTCTCTCTCTCTCTCTCTCTCTCTCTCTCTCTCTCTCTCTCAAGGCTACATACCTAGAAACACTGCAGCAAAAAAGATGACATCAGAGCCACGAGTCTGACCAACCAAAACTCACCTTAGACGCATCCAATCTGAGGCTTGAATAAAATCTCCAGCAGCAATTAAGAGAGAGAGAGAGAGAGAGAGAGAGAGAGAGAGAGAGAGAGAGAGAGAGAGAGAGAGAGAGAGAGAGAGAGAGAGAGAGAGAGAGAGAGAGAGAGAGAGAAAGAAATCATAATCCATTTTTACTGTATGATGTGGAGGAGAAAAGGATAGAGAAACCTTTGAAGAGGGAGATGAGAAGATAGGAAAAGAAAAGAAGGATGAGGAGAATGAGTAAGAGGAGGAGGAGTGAAAGGAGGAAAAGGAGGAGGAGGAGAAAGTGGAGTAATATGTGTAGAAAAAAAGCAGGAGGAAAAGGAGGAAAAAAGGAGGAGGAGAAAGGAGAATGATAAGAGAAGAGTAAGTAAATTATGAACGTGGGGGAGAATATTGAAAAGTGAAAGCAAAGGAATTGGAAGTGGAGTCGAGAAGACGGAAATACAATCCAAGTCTCTCTCTCTCTCTCTCTCTCTCTCTCTCTCTCTCTCTCTCTCTCTCTCTCTCTCTCTCTCTCTCTCTCTCTCTCTCTCTCTCTTTCTCACACACACATATCAAGCTGTAATTGAGATCTGTAATGTTTCACTCTCTCTATAAATCACATCATACATTTTTATGACTCGTTAATTATGTTGATGAAGCGGCTCGTCTAAATCTTAGCTTCCTATGGCAGCTGATACTCATTAACTTAATTATTCTAACCCTCCTAAGCCAATTAATGGTAGGCAAGAATAACACATTGGGCGGAAGGTAAGCTTATTAATGTCGATGAGGTTAAGGCTTTCTAAATGCTTCTCGGTGTGTTTACACGTCACATGCTCGAAAAGTAGGTGAGTGTAGTAAGAAGAAAAGCTCAAATTAATGATACCTGCCCTTTCACCATCCCCAAAGAGGAGAATCAAAGGTTATCTGGACATTCGTGCGAGAGAGTCATAGATGAAGAGTTAGTTAGTGTCGATTTCACATTTTTGAAACCAAACTCAGCATTTTTCTCTAGCAAAGCTGAAACTCTTTTTTTTCTCCTACTTAACCTTTGGTGCTCGAGTGGTTGGGTGGTGATGGTGGAGCGAGTACTCATGTTTTTTGGGGTTTGTAGATATCAACTGTAATATGCAGAGAATAATATCCGGAAATGTTTTTGAAAATGTTCATTTTTTGGGGGGAAGGCATTCTTTTTTCAAAACTATTTTTCATAAACTACATTGTATTTTTTCATGAAATACATTGCTTTTCAAAACTATTCTCCATAAAAAAATTCATTTTACACAAACTATATTACGTTACTCTTTCTCACTTACATTCATGTTATTTCTTAATCTCGTAATATTCTATAGCTTCGTTTTATCACAACTTCCCTAGCTTCCCTTTTTCTCCTCCTTCTCCCTCCTTGGAATTTCATTAGTGGCATAAATTGCAGATGTTGGGTAGAAGCTGTTATGTCTGCCGTCTTGTTGAAGATGATAATGTAATAAAATTAAATTTAAATGATGAAGTGAGTTTAGTAGTAGTAGTAGCAGTAGTAGTAGTAGTAGTAGTAGTAGTAGTAGTAGTAGTAGTAGTAGTACTAGTAGTAGTACCCCAGCCTGTGGGGTCCAATACTTTTGACTAAAATGGTTGACTCTCTATAGGATCATACTTTTGACTAGTACTATAGACTCAGTTTTATCATTAATACAATTTAAAACACTAATTCACCTTTAACATCCTTGGCCTGAAAATAGCTTTGGCTTCAAGACCATAGACTAAGCAACTTTTCCCAGCTTATGTATTCACGGAAAGGTAGAGAGACTCATCCAAATCCTCATTAACAAAATAGCTGGTTACAGATAAGTGGACGATACTGTGAGATGATCATTGGACTAATGTTTCTCTGTCAGCACCACCTAATCACGGAAGCCATTGAACCACGCTTGATTTAACAGGAACGTCATGTCCACTAACAAGACCAGTCACTAGCTTATTCAGGAAAGTTATATAACAGATTGCAACTCTACCATCCCACTTATCACTGACTAAAAGACACAGGAATTGCTTTGATACCATAGGATTATGAGGGCTGAACTATCTTAGGCCTCACCTGCAGATAGATAGAAAGATAGATAAAGTGAAAGAGAGAGAGAGAGAGAGAGAGAGAGAGAGAGAGAGAGAGAGAGAGAGAGAGAGAGAGAGAGAGAGAGAGAGAGAGAGAGAGAGAGAGAGAGAGAGAGAGAGAGTGAGTGAGAAGGCCAGGCAAGGGTCACATGCGGTAAGTGGTGTCTGGTGATTTTATTGCCATCTGGCAAATCTGTGTCCCCATGTGGATTAACATGACTCTGTAATACTATATGTAAACAAGTGTGTGTGTATGTGTGTGTGTGTGTGCGTGACTTAACATAGTTTTACACACATATATTAGGGCTTTACTATGTAATCTGCCCTGAAGCCTAGAGTGTGGATGTTGTAAAGCCGTTGCTGCAGTTTGAGTTTATTATTTGCTAAGCCATCGTGTTGCACTGCTGCTTAGTCTTAACGTCCACGAATAGTCTTGTAATGACTGTTACAGCTTAAAGCAGTTCATAACTAAGCCTTACGACACGTTTAACCATGTTACAGACCCTCGTGGATGTGTAGAATTGATCTCAACATATGGTGTATTATTGTTTTTTGTTGTGTTCTTGAAACCTTACTACCTTACTACCACAACGATAATTACGATATACTAAACACTTTTAATTGTCTTTTAATTACACGAGTTTCACTTTTCCAGCTACAAATGACCTGAAAGAAACAATAACAATCTTCTCATCATTAATTTTCATTCTACTTTTTGCTATATTTTCAAGGATAAAATGCAAGCTTCCCAAAAAATAAATATGTAACTATTTTCTTGGATGGTGTGTTCCGCAAAAAATGCATCTACTTTATAGTCTTCTGCTTAACTTTATCTAAATCTTTAAGCTTCTCTGAAGGTTGAGGCAAAGCTTACATTAAATATTTGACATTCTGTATGCGTGTCATCAAAAGCGTAGAATAAAAGTCTTTCGTTCTGAACATAACTTTTACCAGTAAAATTAAGTATCATGTTGGCCTGTTTCCTTATATTTTTGGTCAATGTGTGTGTGGGAGAGAGAAAGAGAAAACGAAAGAGAGCGAGAGAAAAAAAAATGAGTGTAAATAACATTGTGGGAGCAGATAGGGAGGAAGGAATGAAGAGAGGAACAGGTGGGAGGCAAAAAAAAAAAGAATAGGAGAGGAGGAAGGGAAAAGGACTGGAAGGAAAGGGGAAAAGGTAGCCGTATTTTAATCCTCCAGAGGAAGAGGATAACTGGGAGGGAGGGAAATGGAGGAAGGGTAGGAAGGAAGAGGTAAAAGGTGTGACAAAGGAATATACAGGTACGATGCCCTGAGAGAGAGAGAGAGAGAGAGAGAGAGAGAGTGAGAGAGAGAGAGAGAGAGAGAGAGAGAGAGAGAGAGAGAGAGAGAGAGAGAGAGAGAGAGAGAGAGAGAGAGAGAGAGCATTAGAAGGGAAAGAAAAGAAGATGAGTTGAAGGAGAAAAAGGAAAATGAGAAGAATACAGGAGAAAGAAGAAGAGAAGGAGGAAGGAGGAGGAGGATGAGAAGAATACAGGAGAAAGAAGAAGAGAAGGAGGAGGAGGAGGAGGAGGAGGAGGAGGAGGAGGAGGAGGAGGAGGAGGAGGAGGATAATAAAGAAAAGAAAAGGAGAAGGAAGGGTGGAAGGATGAAGCAACAAAGAAAAAAATGTTGTTACTGTAGGACGACACTCATGTTTCGTGTGTGTGTGTGTGTGTGTGTGTGTGTGTGTGTGTGTGTGTGTGTGTGCGCGCGCGCGTACGCAAGGGATATTATGAGGTATTAGGAGGATGGAGGGCGGTGTTTAGTTAGAGGGGAAAGAGTAAAAGTTATGAATAAATGGGTACAGCTGGGTTTGTTCAGGGGGATGTAAGAACCTTGTGAAATAACATAGACCACCTAATTTATCTATCTCTACTTTGGAATTCATTTGCACCCCACCACTCTTACCACCTTAACTTCCTGCATCACCATTTGTACCTGCTACTTGTATGTATACCTACCTACCTCATCTGTCACCCCTTCCAATAGCATCACCATCCAGTACAGCGATACAGCGGCACAACGATTGAAAGTGGAAGCGGGAATGCAATGGAATTATAGCTAAAGCGATGATGGTATGTTTTTGTCGTAAGCTATGCAAACGACACACCGCTGCAGGGCAAAACCATCCGATCTATTAATACACACTCCTGCATCCCCTGACATATAAATACACATGTACTTCCCTCAGTCATACACACACTCACACACACACACACACACACACACACACACACACATATATGACCGCACACAAAAAAATTCATAAAGAGATAAAAACACCATGAATCCATCCTCATTTTTTTTTCCTATTTTCTCGTGCGAGTGAAAATTAATATTGACAACAAATCACTGCAAACAATAGTGACCCTGGAAATGGTTAAGCTACCCATCACACTCTCTCCCATTTTCCATTTTTTCCCCTCCCCTATAATCCCATGCTGGCCCTTTGCTGCAGCGGAAAAGCTACATGAGAATTGCCTGAAATATGGAAGGATGATGCCGTTTGAGGCGATTATGTAAATGAGGCTGTGAATGCATTAGTGGGGCCATTGCGCTATCTTTTGTTCCGGGGTTGAAAGTGCACAAAACCAGCCTGTCTGTCGATCTGATTTGGGTTTGTCCATGTCCGTCTGAATGCATGTATGTATGAATGGATTAATGTATGTGTTTTTCCTCTAATGAATAACTCGTGTACAGATTTATATACAGTCTATCTGTCTGAAGTTTGAACCTGGAGATTAGTCGAGTTTTTATAACAAAATAAAGGATTGACTAGTGGTACGAAGAGTGCTCGAAGGGTATAAAGGCCTTTAGTCTTTTCCCATACGTATTGTACATGTTTTTATTATTAATCTTTATGGTAAGACATCATTGCATATCTGTACACAACTCATTAAGGCTTCAGGTCGATAAAATATAGTTTGCTCTCGCTACGTAAAGAAAGTTTGTTGTAGGATTTACCTAACAGAATAATGGATGTTTGGACTAGTTTCGTAGTATATATTCTATTTTTGTTGGTTGTTGCCGAGGCAGTGAAGGGCGACTGGAGTAATCGATGCAAAACTACATCTCCTCCACACCTGTCAACCACGTGTCTTCTTACCTGAGTCCTGAGAGGCGAGCGTCGCGTTCTGAGTGACGATTACGAATATTAATGTCTTGGCAGACTTTTGGCGTTTTATTTGTTCTTTATTTCTGTCTTTTTGTTTGTCTTTCTGAATGTATGTCTGTGTTTGTTTGAATGTCTGTCTGTTTGTTGTCTGTGTCTTATGTTAGTTTTTTTTCTTTCTTCTGTTATGTGTTTTCTATCTATCTGTTTGCTTATCTGTCTATTTGGTTGTCTGTCTGTCTGTATGTCTGTCTGTTCGTTTGTTTATCTATCTATCTGTGTTTGTCTGGCTCTATGTTTATCTGTTCCATTTTCTCTCTCTCTCTCTCTCTCTCTCTCTCTCTCTCTCTCTCTCTCTCTCTCTCTCTCTCTCTCTCTCTCTCTCTCTCTCTCTCTCGGAATACGTAACATTATATCATTATCTCTTGCCTTCATATATATGATAATAACCTCGTATCATTTATTCTTTGATTCTTTGATAACTGAACTATTTTTGGAACTATTCGTGTGATTGATTCTTATATCTAGACTCAGCTTTTACTTGCAGTTTAGTTTAGCTTCTTTTCTTTCTCTTCATCTGTCCTTTTGCGTCTCCTGTTCTGCTTCCTTTTTATTACGTACCTGTGAAAGAAAATCATTGGCATTAGAGTTGTTTGACAAGAAATTTTTGCAATGCTTCTCAGCCTTTTCTTGTAATAATGTGGGATGAATAAGAGAAAAAATAATACCTTGATAATAATGTAGTTCATTGCGTATTTAACTCATCTTACCTTGTTAATTGAACTTTTTATTTAGGCTTCAGTACTTTTTAATTACAATAACTCATACATGAATACATACAATTTTTTTTTGGTCTGACAAATTTAATATTATCCTTTTCATGGCTGTGCACTCTTCTTTATTACCAATTCAATGTTTTCCTCTCTCTCTTTTCAGGTGAGTGGCGGTGGCGTGGTGAAGGAGTGTGTGATGGTGAGTGTTTGGTGACGGGGTGACGGGGTGACGGGTGCTGGGGAGAGCAGGCTGAGGGAGAGTGAGTAATGGTTTTGAGGGCAGGAAGGGAAGGGAGGGATGGCAGCGAAGGGCGACACTGTAATGGGTCATGAAGGGGTGCACACACACACACACACACACACACACACACACACACACACACACACACACACACACACACACACACACACACACACACACACACACACACACACACACACACACACACACACACACAGCATACTCCTCTTTTTTTTTACAATAACTGATTTATAACCTCAACCTTAAATATTTTCTTCTTTCTTCGACGATTATAATAAGTTTGTGGTTTAGAAAATTCCTTTATAATTAAGGAATAAAAGTTTCGAAGTCAAAAACACTTCAAAAAGAATTATGGAAAAATGTCGAGGCAGCAGCACGATCCTTTTTGACTTTTTCAGGAATTAAAACTTGCCTGTTTGCTCCAATGTGTAAATGAGACTCGTGGCTTTTAGTGTTTTAATTTCATACATGTATATTCTCTCTCTCTCTCTCTCTCTCTCTCTCTCTCTCTCTCTCTCTCTCTCTCTCTCTCTCTCTCTCTCTCTCTCTCTCTCTCTCTCTCTCTCTCTCTCTCTCTCTCTCTCTCTCTCTCTCTCTCTCTCTTACTTCGGTATCCTGCCCCTAGTGTGGTGTCACTCTTGGTAAGCGTGAGATTACACACAGCTCAAATCTTCCCTTGAATATTTTGCTTTTATCAGCATCACGAACGAGGTTTGTGTGTGAATATGGATACCTGAGGGAGGGAGGAGGAAATCTGAGAGAGAGAGAGAGAGAGAGAGAGAGAGAGAGAGAGAGAGAGAGAGAGAGAGAGAGAGAGAGAGAGAGAGAGAGAGAGAGAGAGAGAGAGAGAGAGAGAGGGGGGGGGGTAGAGTGCAAGTGTGTGTGTGTGTGTGTGTGTGTGTGTGTGTGTGTGTGTGTGTGTGTGTGTGTGTGTGTGTTTTCTTTTATACTTGTCAATACACAAATATACAAATAACATTAATTTTCCGGTACTTAATTGAGTTTTATTTATCTATTTTATGTATAAATTCCTGATGCAAATTTACGGTAATGAGTACAAATTAATCTATTAACATGACAACTAACTCTCTCTCTCTCTCTCTCTCTCTCTCTCTCTCTCCTCGATCACCACACACACCACACCTCCCACACACACACACACCACACACACACACCACACCACACACACACACACACACACACACACACACACACGTGCACACACACACACGTGCACCCACACAGCAGGACACACAAATGGCTTACACACGCTCATAAACTTTTGAGAGCTGACAAAGACGTTCATGTGTAAACTTCCAGAGCACCTCAGAAGGTCAACATAAAAATATATTATTCAAGACTCATGTACGTTCATACAGAGAAACACTTTCTGCGCACGTTCTACATACATACATACATACATACATACATACATACATACATGCCTGCATTCATACTTACATACGTAGACATTTATTTAAGTAAAAACAGACTTAATAAACAGAGAAATAAGGAGGAAGTAAAGAAGAGGGGAAAAAATATACGTAGATAGAATACTAGACAAAGAAAATCAGGAAAATATGATGATAAAAAAGGATTATAAAGGAAGAACAGTTACCAGATACTACTACTACTTCTACTACTACTACTACTACTACTACTACTACTACTATTACTACGACTTCTTCTACTCCTATTACTACTTCTATTATCACCAGACCACCACTATCACTACCACTATTAACACTGCTGCTGCTGCTCTTGATGCTGCTGGTACTTCCCACCAACCATTTATCTTCTTGACCAAACCTCCCTCGTGATGTGTTCAAGACCAGACGCCAGACGTTATTTTCCAGCTGTTAGGAGAAATAACTTCCCGAGTGTCTTTCATTCCTGCAAGTCTCCAGGCGCAAGGTGATGGCCATGAGGACGGGGAATAAGAAAAATAAGAAGAGGAGGTGGAGAAGGAGTAGGAGAAGAGAAGAGGAGAGAGAAAAAGGAGACATAGTAGAGGGGACCGCGGAATGGCTGTTTAATGGGAGGACTTAATGAAACGGTATTTTAGATGTGAACGTCAGTAATTTCCAGCAGACATTGTTGCCATAGCTCTGAAGTGTGGTGGTGATGGTGATGTGTGTGTGTGTGTGTGTGTGTGTGTGTGTGTGTGTGTGTGTGTGTGTGTGTGTGTGTGTGTGTGTGTGTGTGTGTGCGTGTGCGTGTGCGTCTCAAAAGCTATGTACACCCGCGTTGTCACATTTAAGGTAATGGCAGAAGAGACATTTGACAATATTACATAATGACACAGAACGACTTGCAACTCCTTTCACTGGCTGGTCGTGTTCTGTTGATCGCGTGTTGGTTTATTAAGAAGCTCGCAGAGTATTATCCAAGTGAGGTTTGAGACTTAAATGGAGAAGCAGAGGGAAATAACCTCCTGTTACGTATGGAAATCATGGTATATGAACGCGACATATACCCAGTTAACACATATTTTTTTTTTTTTTTGTCGTAGGTAGTCTGACAACACACTTGGGCATTAAATATGAAAAAAAACCCCAATAATGAAATCAAATACAGCGAGACCAAAGAGATAAACACAAAACAATATCAAAAGCGTTGCGTGTCACCTGTTCCTCCTTCTAAGATAGCTTCCAATATTCTCACACAGTACGAGTCTAAGTTCACTTTGATCCTCCCAGGGAACATAGAATTACCCTCAACAACACTGAATCCTCGCAACCTCATCCTATCCCTGCAGTGCCTTTCCTTACTGTCTTCTGTGTTCTCTTCTCTCACCTTCTCTCCCCATCTTCCATCTTAGTCACTCCCACTCCCGTGTCTCACCTCATATCTACCTTTCCTTCCCCTTTATGGAGCGACGTAATAGGTGTTTTGACTGGCAAGTGACAACAGGGACTTCACCAGATGACAGGGATGATGGCAGGGGGAGGTAGACGATGAGATATAAGGGGAAAGAGATGAGGGAAGGGGAGGGAGAGAGGATGGGGAGTAGCTTAACGCTTTCTTCAAGTGGTGTGTGTGTTTGTTTGCTGAGAGTCGGAAGTCATATTTTATTCGTGTGTGAAGTAATCCTTATGAGACTAAGCTTTTATACTCGTGCTCCACAAAGGCTCATTATTAACGCTGAGATAGTGGAACAAGAAGCCTGCAAGGGGCGAAGGAGGAGAAGAGTGGGAGAAGGAGGAAAAGGAGGAGGAAGGATGGATAATGTAAGAAGATTGGAAGAATGAAAGCGTTTGGGACGTAAACTCATTGCTTTGGGAAGGAAGGCTGTTAAGTATCTTAATATATCATGGCTTTTTCCTCCTCCTGTTCCTCCTGGGCCTACTTATTTCTATACGTTATTCCTATTCCTATCCCTGTTCTATTATTACTACTACTACTACTACTACTACTGCTACTGCTACTACTACTACTACTACTACTGCTACTGCTACTACTGCTACTACTACTACTACTACTACTACTACTACTATCAAAACTTTATCTGTACTTCCATTTTGTTTTCATTATATCTTTTTATTTGCTTTACTGTAGCCCATCACGCGTAAAACTGCAAACATGTGGATGGGCATTAATCTTGATGGCAAAATTGTAATTCATATTTCAACTGCATCTGTTTAATTAGATGTCAGGTCATCACCATCATCATCATTATTATTATTATCATTATTATCTTATTATCATTATTATTTATTATTATCATTATTGTTGTTGTTATCATTATCATCATTCTCTTGTGAGTTGGATATCACGGAACAGTAAGACGCAGCTGAGCCACCTGAAGCGGATTGAGTATTCATGTTGTCCAGGCCACGAAATGGTCTAGTTAGCACATAAATATTTCCTTTCTCCTCCCCTTCCCTCATCCCTTTGAAGGTGGGTTCGTCCGAGGCTCCATTAGTTGGTCGACACGTGATTCGTCTCAGTAAATCTTCAGGTCAGTGGCGGGTTGAAACCTCGAGCTGAAGTGTGGCGTGGAATGAGCTCCACTGAAGCTTCATTCATCAGCTTCACGTGTTTCAAGCGCCGTCTCCAAATAGTGCAGGAGGGAGGGTGGGGGGTGGTTAGGGAGAGAATAGAGAGCAGTTGAGAGACAGGACACAAGGTGAGAGAAACATGAAAGGATGAGATGAATAGAGTATCATGCACCGAGATGTGGAATAATAAAGTGGGGAAAATATAGATTGATGTGGAATAATAAGGTGGAAGAAGATGAAGGAAAATGTGAAAATTGAATATGATAAAGAGTCAACAAGAGAAGATAACATGTTTGTTAGATTCTTCCTTTTAACAGAGAGATTTCATCCTTATATATATCTTTATCCTTTCATTTACTTTTTTATTATTTATTTCTTCCAATCTGTTTCTTACTGTCTATTTTACCATTTTCTTTCAGTTTCTGTTTTTTCTTCCCTTTTTTTCTTTATTTTCTGTCTTTCCTTCCTTTTTATCTCTTCCTTCCTTCCTTCCTTCCCTGTTCTTCCTTCCTTCCTTCCCGCATATTCTCTTTTTCTGCTTATTACATTTCCTCCTCCCCTTCTTCAATTCCCAGGGCGCGCCGAGACCCATTATCGTAACCACACGTTAGTTATCATACAGCCGCAACCACCGTCCCTTAGCTACGTAGGCCTATCTTAATTAACACTATAGGCTGAGAGTGTGAGTGGACGAAGGAAGATGGAAAAGGGACTCACTCGTTAATGGAATAGGAATGACACATAGATGGATGGAATGATTGATTGATTGAAGATTTGCCGAGAAAAAAAGAAGTGTTTGGGTGAGATAAAATATACGTATACATAAACGTAGATTAAAATATACGGAGAGTCAGAGAGGAAGATGGATGGATAGGGGCGGTGACTGAATAATGTATGGTTAATGAAAGACATTTGTAAAGGATGAGGGGAATTGGTGTGACCCCCCACCCCCTCTCCTTCCATCTCTCTCTCTCTCTCTCTCTCTCTCTCTCTCTCTCTCTCTCTCTCTCTCTCTCTCTCTCTCTCTCTCTCTCTCTCTCTCTCTCTTAATATGTGTGTCGCTTCTTTCGCTTCTTTTATTGCTACATTATCATAGACTTCTTTCTATTTATATACATTTCTTGCAAACACTTTTTTTCCGGTTATTGCTTCCACGAGTTCGTAGCTTGAGTGGGTGAATTATATTTTAGTATATCTTCCTTTCTTTAATATCTGCAACAATTTTAGGTAATTTTCAACGTCTGGAATGTGTGTTTACTTGTACTACATAATACTTTCTTTCTGTAACCTCCGTTCTTATAACCAATTTGTGCATCATTGCCGTGTCACTTCATTTCTTCTTCTTACCAACGTGGAAAATATAGTGTGCATAGTTGTCTTCCTTTGTAGTATTGTTTTCCAAGACTTGACATTCATTGTGCTTCCATGTTCAATTCACCCAAAGTCTTAAAAATTCCACACTAGTTTCGTGGTCACCATTCATTATCTTCCCGGAGAGAGGCATGTAATATACATTAATCATAAATAATTAGGGCTTATGTTTACTTTTGGGCCAGATTACTTATCACACTCCTCAATAAGGATGTCTTATTACTGTATAGCTGTTATAGCTGTTCTCATTCGTCTTGCTTTGTGATGGCATACCATCTACCTCATTAGCTTACCTTGCACCCTTTATAAGTTGCTAAGTTTCCAAGGAAGTCTTCTGTAAGGCACCCCATCAAATTTATTTCTTTTACTTTTTTAGGTAGACATAATCTGCCTTCCTTGTCTCTCCTGTACAGTATTCACATCTGTAGTAACTTTTTTTTAAGGACTGCTGATCCTGTCCCAGATACCAGGACCATTTCTTTCAATAGTATTCCTACTAAAGCTTACGATAATGGTTTTTAAAGTTCTTTGTATAAGGGAACATTAGAGATTTGTATTTTTCAACGGTACACCTGTCCCATTATTGATTAAAACGATAGAGTAATGAAGTTTTAATTATTGTTCATTGTTTTATTTACACAAAAGTAACTAAAGAGCAGTTCAATGCCAACATTCACGAAAACAACACATTATTTATAGACACTTGACTCATCCTGACTTGTGAGACATTATCATTTACAACACTTTGCTTACAAGAATAGAGCAAACTTCAAAAGCGTTTCTTGGCACTTTAAGGAAATAATGGCACCACATAGTGTAGGAATCAATGGGTTTACACAGGTTAAAGACAACGGCCTGTGATTTAATGGGCTGTCTGTACCACCTTTATGGATAGGTGCTCTATTACATCTTTTCCAGTCCACTTCTACTTCTTCATCTCAGCGGCTTTACAACTATCGTATGTTGGGTCTAGCAATTCCGCTGCACATTCCCTCGACAGCCACCCAACACCACCATCGAGACCCATTGTCTATTCCTTATTGCCTTCCTTTGCCTTTTTCAACAACTGAATTTGATCAAGAAACATTTTTCATATCTCACAAAATCTACCTCTTCTGTAAGTGTTTTTTTCTAATCTAATATTCATTTTCACTTGTGTGTGTAGGCGTGTGTGTGTAGGCGTGTGTGTGTAGGCGTGTGCGTGCCTATTCTTTATGTTATGTACTCCCACCGCCATAAAAGTGTCATGCCACAATAGGTTGACAGTATTAAGTCCTTTCATAAATCGGTCAGCACCTGCGTTGAACGGCATGGCAAGGCGCAATGACCCAATATGCAGGATTCTTACCTCTCGCATTCCCTTTCTCTCTCTCTCTCTCTCTCTCTCTCTCTCTCTCTCTCTCTCTCTCTCTCTCTCTCTCTCTCTCTCTCTCTCTCTCTCTCTCTCTCTCTCTCTCTCTCTCTCAGCCTTGACCAGGGAAGTATTCGCCGATACACCGATATTTGCCAAGGAGGGGGAGGAGCCGCCACAAACGTCGCCGGTCGGTGGCCTTCACGTCTTACCGCGCTGTTATTGGCAGGATGTGAGCGGCGAAGCAACCGAGTGATGCTGCTAGTGGTGTCTTGAGACTGTTCACACACACACACACACACACACACACACACACACACACACACACACACACACACACATACACATACACACAAACAGAAAAGAAACATGCGATATCTTTAAATATTCTTTTTTATGATATATTTCTAAAAGCATCTCCATAAGTTCCATTTTCCTTCGCTCCCAAAAAAAAGACTGCACCTGAATGTCAATAAACTCAATGGATAGACTATAGGGAAGAACCACACACCAATATTCTTACCGAACGACCTTGCCACAGTCTTCTACACCACACACCAATACCATCGACCATCTTATCGTACCCCATGGACCTAGTAAGTCCCTCCCTTGCGTCTCCCTTACTCTCTGCTTCTTAATCAACCCTTAAGGATGTGTAGGAGGGAGTTCCTGCTTGTCAGATCCTCAATGGAGATGTTTGAGCCCGACAGCTTCTTGCTATATGATGACGCATTCTTCTCTTTATTGACATTTAACACACACGCGTCAAGTAAGATTGATAGTGTAAGCAAATAATGTTGAGGGTATTTAAGTAATTATTTCGATGATATATGTAATTTCCAGAAGAATGGAGAGTTAAAAGAATATTTAGTGATTATATATTTGTTTTTTTTTGTATTTTTTTTCTTCTTTATCTCTCTTTCTCTTCTGTCCCGAAAATTATGCTGTGGTAATATATATTTTTTTCAAGGCCAATCATTTTCTCGTCCTTCGATTCTTTTTTCAGAGGGTTGATGGGGGAACATTGGGGAGAAGGAGGAGGAGAAGGAGGAGGAGAAGGAGGAGAAACAGTGGGAAGAAAAAGAGAAGTAAGAGGAGGAAGAGTTAAGAGGTTACAGCGTTTGGTTCTCGCAATTGTCATCAACCACCGAAACAAACAATGGTCCCCTTAGGCCCACTTTATCCCACAAAGAGGCCAGAGGGAAAAGTTGGAGGAAGGGAAGGGGAAAAAGAGGAAAATAGAATATAAAGAAAAGGAAAAAAAAATAGGAGGAGAAGGAGCTAGAGGGAAAAGGAAAAGGAAAAGGAAAGAGAAAATGTAGTGGCATAGGAATAATTGTATAAAGACAGGAAATGAGATAGAGAAAAGTAGGAAAGGGAAGACATGTAGAAAAAAAAGGGGAAAGGGGCAAAGAGGGAAAGGAGGCAAAGAGGGAAAGACATTTAATGGGAAAATGAGAGGATCGTGTAGAATGTGGTTAAATAAAGGCAATAAAATTAAATGATTGCGCTGTTCTGTGTAATTCTTCCTTCCTTTCCCTTTCACATATCTCCATTATATTTTTTTTCTCTCTCTATCTCTATCTCTCTCCTCCTCCTCCTCCCTTGTTGTTGTTGTTCTTTTCTCAATTTCCTTCTTAATTTCTCCTCTTCTCCTTCTACATTCCCTTCCTTAACTTTCTACGTATACATTCCCGCCTCCTCCCCTTCCCGGATACGTCCTGTTTGTGAGGTGATGGAGTACCAAGATGGCGGACCTCCAACGTCATTTAACCGGCATCCATTTCACTCGTCACTATTCGGGGCAACGCATGTAGAGTCAAGTGTCTCTTCTCTTAATAAGCGGCATTTTAGGAGGGCGAAGAGGAACAAGGAGAAGGGTAGAGAGAGGAAGGAGGAGGAGGAGGAGGAGGAGGAGGAGGAGGTTAATTGAACACATCCATGACCTTTCATTATTTTCGCTTCCTCGCTGCATCACACCTGTTGTTCTCATCTCTCTCTCTCTCTCTCTCTCTCTCTCTCTCTCTCTCTCTCTCTCTCTCTCTCTCTCTCTCTCTCTCTCTCTCTCTCTCTCTCTCTCTCTCTAACTATTCTTGATGTTTGATATGTGAGTGGTCTCCCATCTCCCTCGTCATCTCTTCTCCTCCTCCTCTTCCTATCTTCCTCCTCCTCCTCCTCCTCTCCTCTCCCTTCCTTCCTCTTTCCCTCCAATACTCCTAAACAGCCCCCTCTTCTCCCCTCACTCATCTCCATTATGCCCGTATCTGACTCATTTCCCCACACTATCTCTCTCTCTCTCTCTCTCTCTCTCTCTCTCTCTCTCTCTCTCTCTCTCTCTCTCTCTCTCTCTCTCTCTCTCTCTCTCTCTCTCTCTCTCTCTCTCTGTATTTATGCTTTTAAGTTGCATCTCCATTCTCTTTGTACCTTCATTAGCTTCATTTCCTCCACTTCTCTCTTCTCCATCTCTTTCCTCCTTCTCACTCTCGCTTCCTCTTACTCTCTCCCCTCTCCATCTCCCTCTTCGATGTGCATGTAACAGTGCTTACAAATGTCACACCGTTTTGTAATTTAATGAAGTGCTGGATTATCTCTCTCTCTCTCTCTCTCTCTCTCTCTCTCTCTCTCTCTCTCTCTCTCTCTCTCTCTCTCTCTCTCTCTCTCTCTCTCTCTCTCTCTCTCTCTCTCTCTCTCTCTCTCTCTCTCTCTCAGACGGAACACAGAACACTTACACCCCAGAAATGGAATCACACCAACACCCGGAATGAGGTAATTGAATACAAACAAGATTATACTCATTATAAAAAGGAAACAAACCCTCCCCTCTTTGTGTTCAGTGTCTCGCCTGCCCACCCGCACGCCCACACGCACGCACGCACGCACGCACGCACGCACGCACCTACCTCAACACATCCTCACCAAGACCACTCATGACCCCTCTGACAGTAAAAAAGTATATACATGTATAAAAAAAATCATGTATAGACGCACGCACTCACCTTTCTAGACACACACTGATGATGATGATAATAATAATTATAATACTAGCAATACAATAATAATAATAATGATAATAAGGTAGAATAATCATTACAGTCACTCAGATGGAGAGTGCAATGAACCTGATGTTGACACTGTTTATTTAGTTTTACCGCAACCTCCCACCTGTTGATGTTTATTCGAGGTTATATACATGCCAAGTTAGGGAATGAACAATAATCTGATTGTGGTCTAGTGCCGGAAACTAATATCATTCAGTGGTGGGGAAAAATTAGACATCAAAGGTGACCACATAGAGTGAGGCATTCAGTCATAAACAGAAACCTGAACCCTGTCTATGCTGTATAAAAGAGATAAAAAATGAGTGGGATTTGAGTGGTAAAGACACACAGGACAAAGGAGTGAGTACTTTATTTCTCTCTAATGTTTCAACGACCAACTGTCTTGAGAGAAATAATGTACTTCTTCCTCCGATGTATCTTCACTACCCAAATAAATCTCAAAGCCTGTTTATGTATATCCTGAAATACGGTGTTTGAAATAGATCATAAGTACGTATTACCATAAGGATTTGTGTCTACATGATGGTGAAAATAAGCAAGACGGTGGAGTGATCTTGTGTCTGTTTGGCGTCATGACTACCACTAGTTCCCGCATTAAACCCACCGTGTCTTGTTTTCAATTATAAAGCTTTTCTTTCCACCATTGGAAGCCTTTCAATGCAGAAATACGGGTCAATGGTATTATTTTCATCCCCAAAAACTCATTCTAGGATTTTTCGTTCAGTCGAGAGAGAGAGAGAGAGAGAGAGAGAGAGAGAGAGAGAGAGAGAGAGAGAGAGAGAGAGAGAGAGAGAGAGAGAGATGATAGTAGAGTGTAGAAAGGTAGTCGCGATAATCATTGAAGCTCCCGCAGTGTTTCCATCGCTATGTTCATTATTGTCACTGCGGGGTCCTTGGTGACGCTGCAACACAACCTGTACCACCACACAGTCACTCAAGCTCCTTCCCGTCGCCGCTCCCCTCAGACGCAAAACACTAAATAATGCTTCACGACAGTCTGCTTCACTTGCTTGTAAACGTTTTTAATATGATTAGAGTGATTTGTAGTTGAAGACGAGACCACAAATGTCATATCCAAGCTGTGTTATTTTGTTTGTAAATGGTAAAAGTCAAGGTTGGGGTTTTGATAGTCAGGGCATTTTTAAGTGTGGAATTTCTCGTTCAGTGATGTTTTGTTAGAATAATTATGATAATAATAATAATAATAATAATAATTATAATAATAAAACTGTGACCAAGAAGAAAATAAGTAGAATAACAAAGAAGAGGCAAAGGAAGAGGAAGAGGAGGAGGAAGAAAAAAATAACACGATCAAGAACAAAAACAAAGAACAGTCATAGAACATTCAGCTGGCATTGACATTTTGCAACATTTTTGGTCGTAGATTAAGTTTTTTTTCCTGACAATCGAGTGGTAGTGAAGACAACAAAGGGTCCAGTGCAATGGTGAATCGGACTGTGATGGCCTCAGATATTGGATTCGATGCCTGGAGTCGAGTCACGTTTCGCAACAATATCCACCGGTCCTTCAGGATCTTAAGTTTTATATATTATCAATTGGAGAAGAAAGATGGGGCGGGGAGGAAGGTAGATAGACACAAATAAAAGAAAGATAGAGTTGAAATAAATAATCGATGCTCTCTTTAAGTTATTTATATATTGTGTATAATGCAGCTGTTAGTAGTGTGTGTGTGTGTGTGTGTGTGTGTGTGTGTGTGTGTGTGTGTGTGTGTGTGTGTGTGTGTGTGTGTGTGGACTTAAAGATGGTAATCATGTAAATAAGATATACTTAGGTAGGTAGGTAGATGGGTAGGATGAGAGAAAAAAACAAAATATATACAAACAGACACACACACACACACACACACACACACACACACACACACACACACACACACACACACACACACACACACACACACACACACACACACACACACACACACACACACACACACACACACACACACACACACACACACACACACACACACACACACAACACACACACACACACACACACACACACACACACACACACACACACACACACACACACACACACACACACACACACACACACACACACACACACACACACCAAAAGACAAAACATAAAAAATTCAATGCAGGCAGACTGACAAATGTTTCTTTTTTTTGTTGTTCTATTCCACCAGAAAGCTATACACAAGTATGCCTTGAATATTTCAGTGTGGATTACATATTTACGTTACTACTCACCCTTACCTGCTACTCCACCCGCCCCCACAGCCATGAACCCTCCCTATTCCTCATCCTCTTCTCTCTCTTCTATCTTATAGCTCTCCCTCCCTCCCTCTCTCCCTCCCTCCCTCTTCCATCTGTCTCCTACCTCTTTTTTCTTCTTCCTCACTCTATCTTCCTTTTTCCATCTATCTCTCTCCTATTACTTTCTCTCTCTCTGTCTCACCATCGCTTCCCTTTCCAATCTGTCTTTTCTTCTCTTTCTCCCCAGTCTCTCTTCCTTATTCTATCTCTTTTACCTATATCTCCCTCTCCAGACACTCTCCCCTTTTTCATCTCTTTTCCTTCCTTTCTCTGCCTTTCCCCCAAACCTCTCTCCCTTTTTTTCTTCTTCTTCTCTCTCTCTCTCTCTCTCTCTCTCTCTCTCTCTCTCTCTCTCTCTCTCTCTCTCTCTCTCTCTCTCTCTCTCTCTCTCTCTCTCTCTCTCTCTCTCTCTCTCTCTCTCTCTCTATTGTCAATTACCTTTTTTTCCTAATGTATTTTTTGACCCTATTTTCCCCTTCGTCTCCTCTCCATCATTTCATTTTCTCGTCTTCCCCTCAAATCAGCAATTCCTGAGAGCTTGGCTTCTCACTGTCTCTTTAATTTCTTCCCCTCACTTCTCTGTTCAGTGATACAATTTGCATGTCTCCTTTTCTCTTTCTCTCTTTCCCATTTTTGTTTTCCTCTCAATATCATATATTACTGGAAAACAAAAGAAAAATAAGTTGATTACGCTGAGGAGGAAAAGGAGGAGGAGGAGGAGGAGGGAGGAGGTAGGATAAGAAGGAAAGTGAGTTGTTGATTATTCTCATTGTTATTATTATTATTATTATTATTATTATTATTATTATTATTATTATGATTGACATTACTCTTATTCATATTAGAGAAGGTGACATTGGTTAATTGGTACACGTTTCAGGTACAAGGGACGGGAGGATGTCTGCATTTTATTAAACGAAATGAAGAACAAAATAACATACACAGTAAATAAATAAAAAAAGGTATACAAAAAAAATAAACTGCTAAGGAATAGATAAAAATTGAGTGAAATCTGTTATAAAGTGGCCAAAATCCCAGGTGTAGGTAGTAGAAGTACCATCAAAACCAATTTCATCTAAACATCGTAGTAAACTTGTTGTACCGTCACTGCTACCACCCCCCCAAAAAAATACTGAATACATATGCTAGACATTCGCCTGTACCTCCCATTTTAGAAGCAGGGCAGTACTTGAACCATCGAAAAAGTCTGCAAGTTTTGTATACATCATTGGAAAATTACGTTGTCTTACATACCATAAATTTGTGTTGTGTTGTAAGAGAGAGAGAGAGAGAGAGAGAGAGAGAGAGAGAGAGAGAGAGAGGGAGAGAGAGGGAGAGAGAGGGGGGGAGAGCCTCGAGCATCAGAGCAATCAATATGAAACAGAAATAACACTACATATACAATAGATCAGGGTGCAACATAGTAAAACACAACACAATGCAACACAATCCACGTCGGTGAAATGATCATTGTATTGTTGTGGACACGGAATGGTTGTGTGTTTTGTTAATGCTGCGATGTTTTCATTTGTTTTGGTGATTATGGCTGCATGTTTTGTGTGTGTGTGTGTGTGTATGGTGTGTGTGTGTGTGTGTGTGTGTGTGTGTGTGTGTCATATTTCTCTCTCTCTCTCTCTCTCTCTCTCTCTCTCTCTCTCTCTCTCTCTCTCTCTCTCTCTCTCTCTCTCTCTCTCTCTCTCTCTCTCTCTCGTCATAGGAGGGATTACTAGAGATGTCGCGACAGTCCTCCTCTAATCACTGCTTCGCGGCAACTGGATAGCAACAATTAGGAGATGGAATGACTCAATGTGGCGGTCCTCGGCGCTGATTGGCTACTGGGTTTATCTTTATCCAACCAATAGGAAACGAGAGTTGAAAGAAATAGAAATGCGAAGTAATTCAGAAGAGAGCATGTAGATGATTTCGGGAATGAGGGAGAATAATTGTACTTTTAATGTTTTTTTTTTCTTTCTTTGTTTGCTCTGATTAACGTGAACGATTCATTTTTGACTTGAAGACGAAGAGTGTTTGGTGTACACGTAGGGTGAAGAGAGAAGGGAATGAGAGAGTAGGGCACAGAAGTCTTTAAAGTAATAGAAAATACAGTGAGGGGTTTTTTGAAGGAGAGTCCCAGTTTATCTCCTCTTTTCCATTTCCTCCTCCTCCTCCTCCTCCTCCTCCTCCTCCTCCTCCTCCTCCTCCTCCTCCTCCTCCTCCTCCTCCTCCTTCTGATATTCCCTTTGTCCCTTCTGTACCTGGTTCGTCCTCGCCCAATAAAATGCAGATTTCAGTCCTACCAGTCAACTCTCTCTCTCTCTCTCTCTCTCTCTCTCTCTCTCTCTCTCTCTCTCTCTCTCTCTCTCTCTCTCTCTCTCTCTCTCTCTCTCTCTCTCTCTCTCATACGCTGTCCATGCATCATAAGATTTTCCAAACTATACATTATTAATTTTATATTTTATGGTACTTCCTTCGTCCTCTTCCTCCTCCTTTTCTATCTCCCAATCCTCTTCCTTCTCCTCCTTCAACTCCTCCTCCCTCCCTCTCTCCTTTCTTCCTTTTTTTGTTAATCCTAATCCTCATCCCTAATGCTCCTACTTATTTCTCCTTCTTTTGCCTCCTTTTCCTCTTTCTTTTCCTCCTTCTCCACTTTAGTTAATTTGTGTTGCTCTCCTCTTGTTTCCTCCGCCAATTATTATGTCGTCTATTTTCTTTATACAATTAATTAATCTTCTATAGCTTTAGTTTTGTCTGTTTCCCTTCACACCTTCACCTGTTTGTCATCCTCAAGTATTTTTAAGTCAGTTTATTTGTGTTTGACGTTCCCTTCCTCTTTAAATGTCTCTGATGTCTTTGTTTCTGTGTACATTGCTCTCTCTTTCTCTCTTTTTCTCTCTATTTCTTTATATATTTATCTATATATCTGTCTCTCTTTCTGTTATCTTTTTATTCTCAGGTATTTCATTTAAAGTCTTGTCCTCCCCTTTAGATTGTAGCTTTTTTGCTGCTCCTCCTCCTCCTCCTCCTTCTCCTCATCCTCTTACTTCTCGTCCTCGTCTCCTGGAATACAATCTTTGTGTTCTTGCGGGGCTGCTGTGTCTCCTAGCGATCCAGCGAGTAAGGAACAGGTCTGGCACAGGATCGACAGACACTTCAATAACAGCTCATCCCGTAAGACCTACATCAGGTCGTGGCCCGCTACGGAACTGTGCTTTGTGGAGCTTTACTTACTTTGTGCTTGACTTCTTTCCGTGTTTATTATGTTTTTTTTTTTGTGTGTGACGTTGTGGTGTACTAGTGTGGTTGTTGAAGCACGGTACGAAGAACAGTAGAAGTAGTAGTAGTAGTAGTAGTAGTAGTAGTAGTAGTAGTAGTAGTAGTAGTAGTAGTAGTAGTAGTATAACTGTGCCGTTGTACCTGGACGGTCGTACTTAACAATATTAATAATCAAATCTTGTGAGCTTGAAATCAACATGGAGTGAACACTCGCAGCTCTTTCCTCTCTCAGCTTTTGTAGTAACAAGACTATTAGGAAATATTTATATCCTTAACATAATTAATTTGTAAACTGTTCTCGCCCACATTCCATTTACGTATGATCAAAGGAAGTAAAATATATTAATGATGGCTTGCGATATTTAGTATTTGTTATTATAATGTAGTTTGATGCTATGCTTTCCTTTTATGGAAGAAGAAAATAAAGGAAAATAAGGATGAGAGAGAGAGAGAGAGAGAGAGAGAGAGAGAGAGAGAGAGAGAGAGAGAGAGAGAGAGAGAGAGAGAGAGATGGAATGTAAGATATGTGAGGGTGCTTTTCTCCAAACGCTTTGCTGTTTCTGTTTCCTCAACACCACTCAAGATTACTTATCCTTTCCTTACCCATTATCCTCCTTCCTACCCATCCTTTACTTGCCTGTCGTCCTGCCTCATTCCCTTGCTTCTTATCCTCTCTTCCTTACCCACTAATGTTGTTATTGTTATTATTATTATTAATATCATCATTATTATTATTGTTATTATTATCATTATTATATGTGGCTGTTGTTATCTTGTTACGCCTTAAAGTTACATCCATTAAACTTCTTTATCTCTGTTTCTATCTCAACTCATTCTTATTTGCATATTCTCCCTTTTCCTCCTCCTCCTCCTCCTCCTCCTCCTCCTCCTCCTCCTCCTCCTCCTCCTCCTCTATGCCTCCCTTTCCTCGCGTGTAGTACAGCTTGCGCCACAAAGATCTACTGACAATATTTTCCCCCGACCGTGTGTCTGCCTCGCCGCCTCGCTCCTTCTCCAAGCCGGGTAGAGCTTTATCTCTTTACGCTGCATTGTTCTCAGAGGAGGAGGAAGAGGGGAACGACGAGAAGTGGTACTCTCTCTCTCTCTCTCTCTCTCTCTCTCTCTCTCTCTCTCTCTCTCTCTCTCTCTCTCTCTCTCTCTCTTTCTCTCCTGTGTGTATGTGTGTGTGTGTGTGTGTGTGTGTGTGTGTGTGTGTGTGTGTGTGTGTGTGTGTGTGTGTGTGTGTGTGTGTGTGTGTGTGAGATTTACGTTTTAAAAAAATCCGTAATAAATAATCCTAATGATAAATGAAATATTTCTATCATAAGATTGTAAGTTTTTAAAAGCAAAATATATCAAAACTGAATTATTCTGAGCCGTATTTAACCCAGATTCTCCTTAAGGTATTTATAATTCACTGAGTGTCATTTTTTTTTTTTATCATTTCTTCTTTTCTTTTTCACAGAACTATTATCTTCAGTCTGGCAAGGAACACCAGACATATTCTAAGATACCAAATGCAATCTCAAATTATCAAATACCAAATACAAAATAAGGTTATCTTTATGTACCGTTAGACATTGATATTTGATTCACATAAGAAAACGGAAAAAAAAAAAAACTAAAGAGCGGAAAAAGATGGCGTGATCGAGTAGAACACTATACATCACTATTTAAATGACATCAAATCGCTTATACGGCTCTTCTTAGTCCTTTTCCTCCTCCTCCTCCTTTCACTTCTTTATCTCCTGCGCATCCTCCTCCTTCTCATATTTGATCGGTATCTATCTCATGAAAAATAGTTATCTACTAAAATAATGATATCATTAAACAAACAATATTAGCTTCTAAGCTAAGATACCAATTGAACAAAGTGCTTTGTTTATTAGTTGGTAATTTCATAAGGAATATCTGATATCTTTTCCATCAACATTGGTAAAGTATTAGATCCACCATACTGATTTTATCATCTGTTTTAACCCAAATAAATTCATATATAGCAATAAAAGTTTCTGGTGAAATTAACTGAAACTATGCTGAAAGTCTTACATTATTCCCATGTACAACATAGTTTAAAAAAAACAAAATCGAAGAGGAAATTTTGCAAAAAATTTCCCGGAGTAGAAAAAATGACAGAAATACACCATATGTTGAGGTCAATTCTAGACATCCACGAGGGTCTGTAAGATGGTTAAACGTGTCGTAAGGCTTAGTTATGAACTGCTTTGAGCTGTAACAGTCATTACAAGAATATTCGTGGACGTTAAGACAATATGTGTTCCTTACGGGGTAACGTGTCGTGTGTAGGAGTATACGCGGGTTACTGATGACTATCATATCCTCTCGATGGAGCTTGACACTGCAATAAAAGTACTGCATTACATTTTTTAATGAAAATAAATCACTTCCATAGCCATTGGCACCGGTGACAGAGTCAGTAGTGAAAATTTTGATCGGTCGGTCATGTCCGAACGAGCGGTGGGAATTGAATTGTTTTCTGCCTCTATATACCTAATTCTAGTGAGCATTATCTTGATGCAGCAGCATTTAAGAATGAAAATAAATAAATTCCATAGCCATTGGCACCGGTGACAGAGTCAGTAGTGAAGATTTTGATCGGCCTGTCATGACCGAGCGAGCGGTGGGAATTGAATTGTTTTCTGCCTCTATATACCTAATTCTAGTGAGCCTTATCTTGATGCAGCAGCATTTAAGAATGAAAATAAATAACTTCCATAGCCATTGGCACCGGTGACAGAGTCAGTAGTGAAGATTTTGATCGGCCGGTCATGACCGAGCGAGCGGTGGGAATTGAATTGTTTTCTGCCTCTATATACCTAATTCTAGTGAGCCTTATCTTGATGCAGCAGCATTTAAGAATGAAAATAAATAACTTCCATAGCCATTGGCACCGGTGACAGAGTCAGTAGTGAAAATTTTGATCGGCCGGTCATGACCGAGCGAGCGGTGGGAATTGAATTGTTTTCTGCCTCTATATACCTAATTCTAGTGAGCCTTATCTTGATGCAGCAGCATTTAAGAATGAAAATAAATAACTTCCATAGCCATTGGCACCGGTGACAGAGTCAGTAGTGAAGATTTTGATCGGCCGGTCATGACCGAGCGAGCGGTGGGAATTGAATTGTTTTCTGCCTCTATATACCTAATTCTAGTGAGCCTTATCTTGATGCAGCAGCATTTAAGAATAAAAATAAATAACTTCCATAGCCATTGGCACCGGTGACAGAGTCAGTAGTGAAGATTTTGATGGGCCGGTCATGACCGAGCGAGCGGTGGGAATTGAATTGTTTTCTGCCTCTATATACCTAATTCTAGTGAGCCTTATCTTGATGCAGCAGCATTTAAGAAGGTCAAAGAAAGGCTATGTACATTACAGGAGTAATCAAACAGACTCTGCCATCCTGAAATAGTGTATAAAAACTTGTTTTCATCATATGTTCTACTTAAACTAGTTGTAACTCCTTTCGTTTTATTCGTATTGAATTTTCAAGCAATGCTTCAAAATCTGCACCATTTTCTGATCCTTATGGTATGTAACAAGTACTGATAAACACAATATTAAGAAAATATATATTACGTCCTCACGTAAGTTAAGTAGATTATAAATAGTGAAAAAAGAAACTAGACGCAGGATTGGAATGGGATAAGGTTTAAAATGAGGAGAAAAATATTTATAATTTCACAATATAACTCTTTGTTATATTTGATCGGTATCTATCTCATGAAAAATAGTTATTTACTAAAATAATGATATCATTAAACAAACAATATTAGCTTCTAAGCTAAGATACCAATTGAACAAAGTGCTTTGTTTATTAGTTGGCAATTTCATAAGGAATATCTGATATCTTTTCCATCAACATTAGTAAAGTATTAGATCCACCATACTGATTTTATCATCTGTTTTAACCCAAATAAATTCATATATAGCAATAAAAGTTTCTGGTGAAATTAACTGAAACTATGCTGAAAGTCTTACATTATTCCCATGTACAACATAGTTTAAAAAAAACAAAATCGAAGAGGAAATTTTGCAAAAAATTTCCCGGAGTAGAAAAAATGACAGAAATACACCATATGTTGAGGTCAATTCTAGACATCCACGAGGGTCTGTAAGATGGTTAAACGTGTCGTAAGGCTTAGTTATGAACTGCTTTGAGCTGTAACAGTCATTACAAGAATATTCGTGGACGTTAAGACAATATGTGTTCCTTACGGGGTAACGTGTCGTGTGTAGGAGTATACGCGGGTTACTGATGACTATCATATCCTCTCGATGGAGCTTGACACTGCAATAAAAGTACTGCATTACATTTTTTAATGAAAATAAATCACTTCCATAGCCATTGGCACCGGTGACAGAGTCAGTAGTGAAAATTTTGATCGGTCGGTCATGTCCGAACGAGCGGTGGGAATTGAATTGTTTTCTGCCTCTATATACCTAATTCTAGTGAGCATTATCTTGATGCAGCAGCATTTAAGAATGAAAATAAATAAATTCCATAGCCATTGGCACCGGTGACAGAGTCAGTAGTGAAGATTTTGATCGGCCTGTCATGACCGAGCGAGCGGTGGGAATTGAATTGTTTTCTGCCTCTATATACCTAATTCTAGTGAGCCTTATCTTGATGCAGCAGCATTTAAGAATGAAAATAAATAACTTCCATAGCCATTGGCACCGGTGACAGAGTCAGTAGTGAAGATTTTGATCGGCCGGTCATGACCGAGCGAGCGGTGGGAATTGAATTGTTTTCTGCCTCTATATACCTAATTCTAGTGAGCCTGATCTTGATGCAGCAGCATTTAAGAATGAAAATAAATAACTTCCATAGCCATTGGCACCGGTGACAGAGTCAGTAGTGAAAATTTTGATCGGCCGGTCATGACCGAGCGAGCGGTGGGAATTGAATTGTTTTCTGCCTCTATATACCTAATTCTAGTGAGCCTTATCTTGATGCAGCAGCATTTAAGAATGAAAATAAATAACTTCCATAGCCATTGGCACCGGTGACAGAGTCAGTAGTGAAGATTTTGATCGGCCGGTCATGACCGAGCGAGCGGTGGGAATTGAATTGTTTTCTGCCTCTATATACCTAATTCTAGTGAGCCTTATCTTGATGCAGCAGCATTTAAGAATGAAAATAAATAACTTCCATAGCCATTGGCACCGGTGACAGAGTCAGTAGTGAAGATTTTGATGGGCCGGTCATGACCGAGCGAGCGGTGGGAATTGAATTGTTTTCTGCCTCTATATACCTAATTCTAGTGAGCCTTATCTTGATGCAGCAGCATTTAAGAATGAAAATAAATAACTTCCATAGCCATTGGCACCGGTGACAGAGTCAGTAGTGAAGATTTTGATCGGCCGGTCATGACCGAGCGAGCGGTGGGAATTGAATTGTTTTCTGCCTCTATATACCTAATTCTAGTGAGCCTTATCTTGATGCAGCAGCATTTAAGAAGGTCAAAGAAAGGCTATGTACATTACAGGAGTAATCAAACAGACTCTGCCATCCTGAAATAGTGTATAAAAACTTGTTTTCATCATATGTTCTACTTAAACTAGTTGTAACTCCTTTCGTTTTATTCGTATTGAATTTTCAAGCAATGCTTCAAAATCTACACCTTTTTCTGATCCTTATGGTATGTAACAAGTACTGATAAACACAATATTAAGAAAATATATATTACGTCCTCACGTAAGTTAAGTAGATTATAAATAGTGAAAAAAGAAACTAGACGCAGGATTGGAATGGGATAAGGTTTAAAATGAGGAGAAAAATATTTATAATTTCACAATATAACTCTTTGTTATATTTGATCGGTATCTATCTCATGAAAAATAGTTATTTACTAAAATAATGATATCATTAAACAAACAATATTAGCTTCTAAGCTAAGATACCAATTGAACAAAGTGCTTTGTTTATTAGTTGGCAATTTCATAAGGAATATCTGATATCTTTTCCATCAACATTAGTAAAGTATTAGATCCACCATACTGATTTTATCATCTGTTTTAACCCAAATAAATTAATTTATAGCAATAAAAGTTTCTGGTGAAATTAACTGAAAGTATGCTGAAAGTCTTACATTATTCCCATGTACAACATAGTTTAAAAAAAACAAAATCGAAGAGGAAATTTTGCAAAAAATTTCCCGGAGTAGAAAAAAATGACAGAAATACACCACATGTTGAGGTCAATTCTAGACATCCACGAGGGTCTGTAAGTTGGTTAAACGTGTCGTAAGGCTTAGTTATGAACTGCTTTGAGCTGTAACAGTCATTACAAGAATATTCGTGGACGTTAAGACAATATGTATTCCTTGCGGGGTTAACGTGTCGTGTGTAGGAGTATACGCAGGTTACTGATGGCTATCATATCCTCTCGATGGAGCTTGACACTGCAATAAAAGTACTGCATTACATTTTTTAATGAAAATAAATCACTTCCATAGCCATTGGCACCGGTGACAGAGTCAGTAGTGAAAATTTTGATCGGTCGGTCATGTCCGAACGAGCGGTGGGAATTGAATTGTTTTCTGCCTCCATATACCTATTTCTAGTGAGCCTTATCTTGATGCAGCAGCATTTAAGAATGACAATAAATAACTTCCATAGCCATTGGCACCGGTGACAGAGTCAGTAGTGAAGATTTTGATCGGCCGGTCATGACCGAGCGAGCGGTGGGAATTGAATTGTTTTCTGCCTCTATATACCTAATTCTAGTGAACCTTATCTTGATGCAGCAGCATTTAAGAATGAAAATAAATAACTTCCATAGCCATTGGCACCGGTGACAGAGTCAGTAGTGAAGATTTTGATCGGCCGGTCATGACCGAGCGAGCGGTGGGAATTGAATTGTTTTCTGCCTCTATATACCTAATTCTAGTGAGCCTTATCTTGATGCAGCAGCATTTAAGAATGAAAATAAATAACTTCCATAGCCATTGGCACCGGTGACAGAGTCAGTAGTGAAGATTTTGATTGGCCGGTCATGACCGAGCGAGCGGTGGGAATTGAATTGTTTTCTGCCTCTATATACCTAATTCTAGTGAGCCTTATCTTGATGCAGCAGCATTTAAGAATGAAAATAAATAACTTCCATAGCCATTGGCACCGGTGACAGAGTCAGTAGTGAAGATTTTGATCGGCCGGTCATGACCGAGCGAGCGGTGGGAATTGAATTGTTTTCTGCCTCTATATACCTAATTCTAGTGAGCCTTATCTTGATGCAGCAGCATTTAAGAATGAAAATAAATAACTTCCATAGCCATTGGCACCGGTGACAGAGTCAGTAGTGAAGATTTTGATCGGCCGGTCATGACCGAGCGAGCGGTGGGAATTGAATTGTTTTCTGCCTCTATATACCTAATTCTAGTGAGCCTTATCTTGATGCAGCAGCATTTAAGAAGGTCAAAGAAAGGCTATGTACATTACAGGAGTAATCAAACAGACTCTGCCATCCTGAAATAGTGTATAAAAACTTGTTTTCATCATATGTTCTACTTAAACTAGTTGTAACTCCTTTCGTTTTATTCGTATTGAATTTTCAAGCAATGCTTCAAAATCTGCACCTTTTTCTGATCCTTATGGTATGTAACAAGTACTGATAAACACAATATTAAGAAAATATATATTACGTCCTCACGTAAGTTACGTAGATTATAAATAGTGAAAAAAGAAACTAGACGCAGGATTGGAATGGGATAAGGTTTAAAATGAGGAGAAAAATATTTATAATTTCACAATATAACTCTTTGTTATATTTGATCGGTATCTATCTCATGAAAAATAGTTATTTACTAAAATAATGATATCATTAAACAAACAATATTAGCTTCTAAGCTAAGATACCAATTGAACAAAGTGCTTTGTTTATTAGTTGGCAATTTCATAAGGAATATCTGATATCTTTTCCATCAACATTAGTAAAGTATTAGATCCACCATACTGATTTTATCATCTGTTTTAACCCAAATAAATTCATTTATAGCAATAAAAGTTTCTGGTGAAATTAACTGAAACTATGCTGAAAGTCTTACATTATTCCCATGTACAACATAGTTTAAAAAAAACAAAATCGAAGAGGAAATTTTGCAAAAAATTTCCCGGAGTAGAAAAAATGACAGAAATACACCATATGTTGAGGTCAATTCTAGACATCCACGAGGGTCTGTAAGATGGTTAAACGTGTCGTAAGGCTTAGTTATGAACTGCTTTGAGCTGTAACAGTCATTACAAGAATATTCGTGGACGTTAAGACAATATGTGTTCCTTACGGGGTAACGTGTCGTGTGTAGGAGTATACGCGGGTTACTGATGGCTATCATATCCTCTCGATGGAGCTTGACACTGCAATAAAAGTACTGCATTACATTTTTTAATGAAAATAAATCACTTCCATAGCCATTGGCACCGGTGACAGAGTCAGTAGTGAAAATTTTGATCGGTCGGTCATGTCCGAACGAGCGGTGGGAATTGAATTGTTTTCTGCCTCTATATACCTAATTCTAGTGAGCATTATCTTGATGCAGCAGCATTTAAGAATGAAAATAAATAAATTCCATAGCCATTGGCACCGGTGACAGAGTCAGTAGTGAAGATTTTGATCGGCCTGTCATGACCGAGCGAGCGGTGGGAATTGAATTGTTTTCTGCCTCTATATACCTAATTCTAGTGAGCCTTATCTTGATGCAGCAGCATTTAAGAATGAAAATAAATAACTTCCATAGCCATTGGCACCGGTGACAGAGTCAGTAGTGAAGATTTTGATCGGCCGGTCATGACCGAGCGAGCGGTGGGAATTGAATTGTTTTCTGCCTCTATATACCTAATTCTAGTGAGCCTGATCTTGATGCAGCAGCATTTAAGAATGAAAATAAATAACTTCCATAGCCATTGGCACCGGTGACAGAGTCAGTAGTGAAAATTTTGATCGGCCGGTCATGACCGAGCGAGCGGTGGGAATTGAATTGTTTTCTGCCTCTATATACCTAATTCTAGTGAGCCTTATCTTGATGCAGCAGCATTTAAGAATGAAAATAAATAACTTCCATAGCCATTGGCACCGGTGACAGAGTCAGTAGTGAAGATTTTGATCGGCCGGTCATGACCGAGCGAGCGGTGGGAATTGAATTGTTTTCTGCCTCTATATACCTAATTCTAGTGAGCCTTATCTTGATGCAGCAGCATTTAAGAATGAAAATAAATAACTTCCATAGCCATTGGCACCGGTGACAGAGTCAGTAGTGAAGATTTTGATGGGCCGGTCATGACCGAGCGAGCGGTGGGAATTGAATTGTTTTCTGCCTCTATATACCTAATTCTAGTGAGCCTTATCTTGATGCAGCAGCATTTAAGAATGAAAATAAATAACTTCCATAGCCATTGGCACCGGTGACAGAGTCAGTAGTGAAGATTTTGATCGGCCGGTCATGACCGAGCGAGCGGTGGGAATTGAATTGTTTTCTGCCTCTATATACCTAATTCTAGTGAGCCTTATCTTGATGCAGCAGCATTTAAGAAGGTCAAAGAAAGGCTATGTACATTACAGGAGTAATCAAACAGACTCTGCCATCCTGAAATAGTGTATAAAAACTTGTTTTCATCATATGTTCTACTTAAACTAGTTGTAACTCCTTTCGTTTTATTCGTATTGAATTTTCAAGCAATGCTTCAAAATCTACACCTTTTTCTGATCCTTATGGTATGTAACAAGTACTGATAAACACAATATTAAGAAAATATATATTACGTCCTCACGTAAGTTAAGTAGATTATAAATAGTGAAAAAAGAAACTAGACGCAGGATTGGAATGGGATAAGGGTTTAAAATGAGGAGAAAAATATTTATAATTTCACAATATAACTCTTTGTTATATTTGATCGGTATCTATCTCATGAAAAATAGTTATTTACTAAAATAATGATATCATTAAACAAACAATATTAGCTTCTAAGCTAAGATACCAATTGAACAAAGTGCTTTGTTTATTAGTTGGCAATTTCATAAGGAATATCTGATATCTTTTCCATCAACATTAGTAAAGTATTAGATCCACCATACTGATTTTATCATCTGTTTTAACCCAAATAAATTAATTTATAGCAATAAAAGTTTCTGGTGAAATTAACTGAAAGTATGCTGAAAGTCTTACATTATTCCCATGTACAACATAGTTTAAAAAAAACAAAATCGAAGAGGAAATTTTGCAAAAAATTTCCCGGAGTAAAAAAAATGACAGAAATACACCACATGTTGAGGTCAATTCTAGACATCCACGAGGGTCTGTAAGTTGGTTAAACGTGTCGTAAGGCTTAGTTATGAACTGCTTTGAGCTGTAACAGTCATTACAAGAATATTCGTGGACGTTAAGACAATATGTATTCCTTGCGGGTTAACGTGTCGTGTGTAGGAGTATACGCAGGTTACTGATGGCTATCATATCCTCTCGATGGAGCTTGACACTGCAATAAAAGTACTGCATTACATTTTTTAATGAAAATAAATCACTTCCATAGCCATTGGCACCGGTGACAGAGTCAGTAGTGAAAATTTTGATCGGTCGGTCATGTCCGAACGAGCGGTGGGAATTGAATTGTTTTCTGCCTCCATATACCTATTTCTAGTGAGCCTTATCTTGATGCAGCAGCATTTAAGAATGACAATAAATAACTTCCATAGCCATTGGCACCGGTGACAGAGTCAGTAGTGAAGATTTTGATCGGCCGGTCATGACCGAGCGAGCGGTGGGAATTGAATTGTTTTCTGCCTCTATATACCTAATTCTAGTGAACCTTATCTTGATGCAGCAGCATTTAAGAATGAAAATAAATAACTTCCATAGCCATTGGCACCGGTGACAGAGTCAGTAGTGAAGATTTTGATCGGCCGGTCATGACCGAGCGAGCGGTGGGAATTGAATTGTTTTCTGCCTCTATATACCTAATTCTAGTGAGCCTTATCTTGATGCAGCAGCATTTAAGAATGAAAATAAATAACTTCCATAGCCATTGGCACCGGTGACAGAGTCAGTAGTGAAGATTTTGATTGGCCGGTCATGACCGAGCGAGCGGTGGGAATTGAATTGTTTTCTGCCTCTATATACCTAATTCTAGTGAGCCTTATCTTGATGCAGCAGCATTTAAGAATGAAAATAAATAACTTCCATAGCCATTGGCACCGGTGACAGAGTCAGTAGTGAAGATTTTGATCGGCCGGTCATGACCGAGCGAGCGGTGGGAATTGAATTGTTTTCTGCCTCTATATACCTAATTCTAGTGAGCCTTATCTTGATGCAGCAGCATTTAAGAATGAAAAAAAATAACTTCCATAGCCATTGGCACCGGTGACAGAGTCAGTAGTGAAGATTTTGATCGGCCGGTCATGACCGAGCGAGCGGTGGGAATTGAATTGTTTTCTGCCTCTATATACCTAATTCTAGTGAGCCTTATCTTGATGCAGCAGCATTTAAGAAGGTCAAAGAAAGGCTATGTACATTACAGGAGTAATCAAACAGACTCTGCCATCCTGAAATAGTGTATAAAAACTTGTTTTCATCATATGTTCTACTTAAACTAGTTGTAACTCCTTTCGTTTTATTCGTATTGAATTTTCAAGCAATACTTCAAATCCTGCACCTTTTTCTGATCCTTATGGTATGTAACAAGTACTGATAAACACAATATTAAGAAAATATATATTACGTCCTCACGTAAGTTACGTAGATTATAAATAGTGAAAAAAGAAACTAGACGCAGGATTGGAATGGGATAAGGTTTAAAATGAGGAGAAAAATATTTATAATTTCATAATATAACTCTTTGTTATATTTGATCGGTATCTATCTCATGAAAAATAGTTATTTACTAAAATAATGATATCATTAAACAAACAATATTAGCTTCTAAGCTAAGATACCAATTGAACAAAGTGCTTTGTTTATTAGTTGGCAATTTCATAAGGAATATCTGATATCTTTTCCATCAACATTAGTAAAGTATTAGATCCACCATACTGATTTTATCATCTGTTTTAACCCAAATAAATTAATTTATAGCAATACAAGTTTCTGGTGAAATTAACTGAAACTATGCTGAAAGTCTTACATTATTCCCATGTACAACATAGTTTAAAAAAAACAAAATCGAAGAGGAAATTTTGCAAAAAATTTCCCGGAGTAAAAAAAATGACAGAAATACACCACATGTTGAGGTCAATTCTAGACATCCACGAGGGTCTGTAAGTTGGTTAAACGTGTCGTAAGGCTTAGTTATGAACTGCTTTGAGCTGTAACAGTCATTACAAGAATATTCGTGGACGTTAAGACAATATGTATTCCTTGCGGGTTAACGTGTCGTGTGTAAGAGTATACGCAGGTTACTGATGGCTATCATATCCTCTCGATGGAGCTTGACACTGCAATAAAAGTACTGCATTACATTTTTTAATGAAAATAAATCACTTCCATAGCCATTGGCACCGGTGACAGAGTCAGTAGTGAAAATTTTGATCGGTCGGTCATGTCCGAACGAGCGGTGAGAATTGAATTGTTTTCTGCCTCTATATACCTAATTCTAGTGAACCTTATCTTGATGCAGCAGCATTTAAGAATGAAAATAAATAACTTCCATAGCCATTGGCACCGGTGACAGAGTCAGTAGTGAAGATTTTGATCGGCAGGTCATGACCGAGCGAGCGGTGGGAATTGAATTGTTTTCTGCCTCTATATACCTAATTCTAGTGAGCCTTATCTTGATGCAGCAGCATTTAAGAATGAAAATAAATAACTTCCATAACCATTGGCACCGGTGACAGAGTCAGTAGTGAAGATTTTGATCGGCCGGTCATGACCGAGCGAGCGGTGGGAATTGAATTGTTTTCTGCCTCTATTTATCTAATTCTAGTGAGCCTTATCTTGATGCAGCAGCATTTAAGAATGAAAATAAATAACTTCCATAGCCATTGGCACCGGTGACAGAGTCAGTAGTGAAGATTTTGATCGGCCGGTCATGACCGAGCGAGCGGTGGGAATTGAATTGTTTTCTGCCTCTATATACCTAATTCTAGGTAGCCTTATCTTGATGCAGCAGCATTTAAGAATGACAATAAATAACTTCCATAGCCATTGGCACCGGTGACAGAGTCAGTAGTGAAGATTTTGATCGGCCGGTCATGACCGAGCGAGCGGTGGGAATTGAATTGTTTTCTGCCTCTATATACCTAATTCTAGTGAGCCTTATCTTGATGCAGCAGCATTTAAGAATGAAAATAAATAACTTCCATAGCCATTGGCACCGGTGACAGAGTCAGTAGTGAAGATTTTAATCGGCCGGTCATGACCGAGCGAGCGGTGGGAATTGAATTGTTTTCTGCCTCTATATACCTAATTCTAGTGAGCCTTATCTTGATGCAGCAGCATTTAAGGTCAAAGGAAGGCTATGTACACTACAGGAGTAATCAAACAGACTCTGATCAGTAAACCGCTTACAATCTTATTCAATAAATCCTTAAGAGATGGTAAAGTTCCATCAGATTGGAATCGTGCAAATGTAACACCAATCTTCAAAAAGGGGGACAAGTCACAACCTGGAAATTATAGGCCAATCAGTCTGACATCAGTTGTATGTAAATTAATGGAGACAATCATTCGTGACAATGCGGTGAAATTCCTTGAAGACAACGATATAATAAAACCCTCACAGCATGGTTATCGTAATAAACGTTCATGTTTAACTGATTTATTAGAATTCTTCTGCATTGTTTTTGACGCGTACGATGAAAGCAGAGCAGTAGATGCCATATATCTGGATTTTCAAAAGGCCTTCTTTTTCAATCGGATCGTGAACGTTTGGAACTCCCTGCCCGCCAATGTCGTCGACAGTAAAATAATTACTACGTTCAAAAATAGACTTGACAAATACTTAGAAGCCAATCCACAACTAAAATACTATCCGTTAACGTAGCAAACTTTTGAGTATGTTCATCCTGATGTACCTAACTTACGAAATGTCGATTCAAAAGACGTCGCTAGTGGCCTGACATCGCTTGCCAGGAAGTAGTGGTAGCAGTAGTGGTAGTGACAATAGTGATAGTCTGGTCTTGGTTAGCCTTCCTTTCCCTGCCAGCCATGGGTGGGGAGAGAAGCCTTCACCCTTACTATCCTGTATCCTTCACTCTAGATTAGATAGTGTACTCACAAACAGCCTCGTAAGGGCCAGCAGGCCTGTTGCTGTTTGTTCTTCCTATGTGTTCCTATGTGTTCTCCTCCTCCTCTTGCTTCTCCTCCTCCTCCTGGTGACTTATTGGCGTGCTGATCCCCTAGGAAGGCCAGGTGCGTCCCTTCCCTCCTTCCCCCTCCTCATAGGACTCCAACTGGGGGTCCTGCCGTGTGATAGGAACGACCGCGGGTAAGGAGTGATGCGTCCTGGCTCTCTCTCTCTCTCTCTCTCTCTCTCTCTCTCTCTCTCTCTCTCTCTCTCTCTCTCTCTCTCTCTCTCTCTCTCTCTCTCTCTCTCTCTCTCTCTCTCTCTCTCTCTCTCTCACAAAACACAATTCCTTCTAATTCTCCACATCCTCATCATGTTCCTATTCTCCCATTTATTTTACTTCTCGTCCTCTTCCTCCTCCTCCTCCTCCTCCTCCTCCTCCTCCTCCTCCTCCTCCTCCTCCTCCTCCTCCTCCTCTTCCTCCTCCTCCTCCTCCTACGTTCCATGCTTCCTCTGTCCTTTCTCTCTTCTTATATTTCACTGCTGACGACTGGATGAAAATTGTTTGCTTTTTTTTTGCGCGCGCGCGCGTGTGTGTGTGTGTGTGTGTGTGTGTGTGTGTGTATGTGTGTGTGTGTGTGTGTGTGTGTGTGTGTGTGTGTGTGTGTGTGTGTGTGTGTGTGTGTGTGTGTGTGTGCTTTTTATCTTGTCATCTTAACGTTGCTCATATATGCTGATTTAGCTTTTGTTGTCATTTTTATTTATGTAGTGTCTATTTTTTTCTTTTTTCTATCCCTTCTGTGCTTCTCTCCACTTTCGCAATCTCTTTCCCCCGCCCCTCTCTTCTTGTTGCCAGTTTCCTCCATCATCACACCTTCTCGGAATATTGAAATCACGCATCTCCTCCTCCATCTCTTCTTCCTCCTCTTTCTCCTCTTTCTCTTTCCTTGTCCTCTCTCTCTCTCTCTCTCTCTCTCTCTCTCTCTCTCTCTCTCTCTCTCTCTCTCTCTCTCTCTCTCTCTCTCTCTCTCTCTCTCTCTCTCTCTCTCTCTCTCTCTCTCTCACACCTTCCTCATTCTATTAAATCTATTCCATATTCTTAAGGATTTCTGTAACCTACAACTTATTTGTTAATCTGTTCCCTGTCCTCCTCCTCCTCCTCTTTTTTCTCCTCCTCCTTCTCCTCCTCCTCCTCCTCCTCCTCCTCCTCCTCCTCCTCCTCCTCCTCCTCCTCCTCCTCCTCCTCCTCCTCCTTCTCTTCCTATTCCTCCTCTTCGTTCTCTTCCTACTCTAAGAATCGCTAAGCCATCTTTTTATATTTAATGAGACGAACACGTGTCCTGTGCGTCACTAGCAGCACTCAGCACAGACTCAGCGCTTTTTTGTCCGCGCTGCCGCCGACTAGACACACGAGTGGCCTCTCATGTGGCATCTCTTATCGAGTGAGAGAGAGAGAGAGAGAGAGAGAGAGAGAGAGAGAGAGAGAGAGAGAGAGAGAGAGAGAGAGAGAGAGAGAGAGAGAGCACGTAAATTTCAATCCCATCGATACACAGTCGGTAATTTTTGTATACGTATGTAATAAACACATAATTTTTGAGTATATGCGATGTTCTGCAGGTTTGGTTGTGTTGCGTTCTGCTTTCCTTGTAGAAGTGAGTGTAAGCTGTGAAATAAGATTAACTCTGCTCTTCTCCATGTTTTATAGCGCGCAAATTAGCTAATGGCTTGTGTGTTTTATTTATGCATCGCCTTAATTATTTACTTATTGATTAATTCATTTCGTTGTTTGCCTTTCTTCCTCCTCTGTATTTTTTCTCTCTTCCTCAATTTGTTTTCCATTAAATTTTGTTAGGTGTTTACTTTTTCATTTCCTGTTCGTCATTCGGCATCAAGTGTGCAGATGGTGATCAGAAGCACGTGTGTGTCTCTGACTGTGCTTTAAGATGGCTGTGAGGGTGGTGGGTCAGGTGTGAGTCAGCAGGAAGGGTGGGTCAGGCAGCTTATTGATAACACTGCGAGTAAGGAAAAAAAATGAAAAACTGCCTTAGCAAGTTTCACGTGTTTTCTTTGGTTTTTTTTTACTTTTTATTTTCCTTCTTGGCTGGCATTGCATGTTCTTTCGTCAGTTCCGTTGCGATTTTTTTTTTGTGGTGTGTGTGTGTGTGTGTGTGTGTGTGTGTGTGTGTGTGTGTGTGTGTGTGTGTGTGTGTGTGTGTTGGGTTGTGTTTCATATATTGTTGTTGTAGCTGTTACTTGTGTTGTGGTTACCGATGGTGTTGTCCTTGTTTCTGTTATTCAATATGGCTGAGCACTTGTCACTTTACTATATAAACACTTTCTCTTTTTTTCTAATTCGTTGACTCAGTGTTATACATGTGGGTGGCGATGTATGGTGATGGGTGGCACTGAAGATGGTGATGAGTGATGGTGGTGGTGATGGATAGTGATGAGGTGATGGGTCAGATGGAGTGATAGTGGGACTGTTGGTGATGGGGAGTGATGGGTGGTGGTGTGGGTGCTTGCATTGATAGGTGGTGATGGTGGTGGTTGAAGGAAATGGGTGGTAATTGCAATGGTAATGATGGGTGGTGATGAGTGGTAATGGAGGTAATGAGTGAGAATAATGGAAAGTAATGGTGTTGTCGTCCACTAATATAAAGGATAGATGAAAAGACAGAAAACAGTGACATTCAGACTTACTATAAATGCATTAATTACATTTTTTGTCTCTCTCTATTTGTATATTGTCATGTTGTATTATTCATAGACTTATGTTGTAGTTTTGTTTGATTTGCTTTGTGTTTCCATTGTGCAGTTTATTTAATTTATTTTTTATTTTCCACTATTTTTATTTGTATCTCTCTAATCCACTTTACATTTCTTTCCACACTTCAACGTAATCTCTTAATTTTCTGTTACGTATATATCTCTTTACTCATCGGTGTTTCGCTTTTCGTAATATGATATTCCAGTAATTACGATTTCCTCGTCATTTCGTACAATCCTTTACCATAACTTTCACGTTTTTTTCCTTCCCAATTCCTATATTTTTTACATTTTCTCCCCTATCTTCCCCTCCCTTCATCTTCTCTTCCACTATTACTACTGCTACCCTTTCTCCCCTCCTCTACTCTCCCTCTTTCCCCTCCATAACCCATGCACGCTGTCTATTTTTTTTACACCCCGGCAACGTGAAAATATATAACTTGTTTCACTCTACTTTTTTTCCTCTCTCTCTCTTTTTAACTTATGGAAAAAAAGGGGTTATGTCTAGATATTTTTTTTGACGTTTTTCTTTTCGTATTGCTGGTTACTCACCTTCCCCCTTTTTCCAACCCCTTTTCCTTCCCTTCTTTTTCTTCTGTTTATCCGTTCATTTATTCATCCAATCGTTTGTGTTTTCTAGTTTTTCCTTCCTGTTCTCTTTTTTTTTTCCTTCTTTCTCTTTGTTTCCCTCTTTTTCCTTTTCCCCTCGCAAGCATCACAAAATTCAAAGCTTAACTTCGTTCCAAAAATATATTTCAGTATTCCACTTTACTGATTATATATTTATTCTCTCTCTCTTTCTCTCTCTCTCTCTCTCTCTCTCTCTCTCTCTCTCTCTCTCTCTCTCTCTCTCTCTCTCTCTCTCTCTCTCTCTCTCTCTCTCTCTCTCTCTCTCTCTCTCTCTCTCTCTTTACGAAGGGATTTTGTAATGACATTGTTTTTCTTCCTATTATTTAATTCACTTCAACCTTTTTTCTTTTGATTTTTGTTTTCGTTATTTGAATATGTCCTCCATACGAGTGTGTGGTAGCAGCCTTTTCCTCCTCTTCCTCCTCTTCCTCCTCTTCCTCCTCCTCCTCCTCCTCCTCCTCCTCCTCCTCCTCCTCCTCCTACTGGTCAACAGAGGCAGTAACAGTGGTTCGTACCATGTTTGCTTTCTCTTATTTGCTTTGTCACGAGTTACAGTCGAACCAGCCTTGTAACATTCCTTCCTTCCTTCCTTCCTTCCTTCCTTCCTTCCTTCCTTCCTTCCTTCCTTCCTTCCTTTCTTTCTTTCTTTCTTTCTTTCTTTCTTTCTTTCTTCCTTCCTTCCATTCTAAATACCGCCCTCCCTCCATCTATGGTATCCTCTTTCCTTCTTTCCTCCTCTCCTTCATCCAAGTTTAATACTCTCTCTCTCTCTCTCTCTCTCTCTCTCTCTCTCTCTCTCTCTCTCTCTCTCTCTCTCTCTCTCTCTCTCTCTCTCTCTCTCTCTCTCTCTCTCTCTCTCTAAAGGTGCACTGTAAAGGAAAACGCATAAATAAGTAAAATGCATGCGAGAGAGAGAGAGAGAGAGAGAGAGAGAGAGAGAGAGAGAGAGAGAGAGAGAGAGAGAGAGAGAGAGAGAGAGAGAGAGAGAGATTGTGTAGGAGAGAGAAAAAAAAAAGAGATTGACAAAGTGACATGCTGACAAGTAGAAAAAATATCAAATTCACTGTCACACACACACACACACACACACACACACACACACACACACACACACACACACACACACACACACGTAATATATTCCCGAATCCCTTGTGTTGGGAGCCTGTGGGCCGTCCTAGACTTACCCTAGAGAGGCTGATAGGAACAAATGCCCTATCCCCTTCTACAATATCTCACTCCTTATCCCCCTACCTATCCCCCTACCTTCCCCCTTCCTTCTCTTACCTTCCCCCTCCCTAACAACCCCAGCCTCCTCTCCCCCCCCCCTCTCTCTCTCTCCCTTCCTTTTGCATCACCTCTTTCCCTCCACTCATCCTTCCCAGTCTTCCTCTTCCTTCCATTCTCCTACTCCTGCTTCCTCTCTCCCTCCCTTCTTCCGTAATCATCATCACTTTCTCTCTCTCTCTCTCTCTCTCTCTCTCTCTCTCTCTCTCTCTCTCTCTCTCTCTCTCTCTCTCTCTCTCTCTCTCTCTCTCTCTCACATCACCTTCCTTCCTTCGTTCACTCTTCCTTTGATCGACTTTCCTCATGAAGGTGTGTTAAATAAGGTATTGAAAGAAGATAAAGTTAAGGAAGAAGAGTATAAAGGAGTACAAAGGAAGAACAGACAGCAACAGACCTATTGGACCTAACGTGTAGCTGCACTACTACTACACTATCTACTTAATATATATATATATATATATATATATATATATATATATATATATATATATATATATACATATACTCTCTCTCTCTCTCTCTCTCTCTCTCTCTCTCTCTCTCTCTCTCTCTCTCTCTCTCTCTCTCTCTCTCTCTCTCTCTCTCTCCCGCTCCATTGCTCCTGATATTTCTCCTTGTCACCTCCTTCCTCCTCCTCCTCCTCCTCCTGTTCTATTGTTTGGTACTCACTCGTGCAACATTAGTCACCTGCAAGAAAGAAAACTTTAACTTTTATAAATAATAGAAGATAGATTGTGCATTCGATTATGTAGCAAATATGCAATAAAGGAAAGGAGACAAGGAAAGGAGATATGGAAAGAGAGAAAAGAATGTCAGGAAGAAAGTCTTATAAGTGAGAGAGAGAGAGAGAGAGAGAGAGAGAGAGAGAGAGAGAGAGAGAGAGAGAGAGAGAGAGAGAGAGAGAGAGAGAGAGAGAGAGAGATAAAAGAGAAGAAAAGGAGCGAGGCAATAATGCAAGAATCTTCATCTATCTGACGTTTTCTTGTCTCCTCTGTTTCTCGACATAACAGAAGCACCACCACCACCACGACTCCCTGCCACTCAATCCACTCGCTTGCTTCGCTGACTCAACAACTGACAAAGAATGTAACAGAATGATAAGAAAAGTCACTCATGGATACGATACATTCTACATCGATATTGTAAAAATAGATCTGAATGCGTGGTGAAAATTTATACGAGTTTATGAATGCAGTTATTTCATGTGTGTCTTTTTCCTGGATACAAGTGAAAATATTAAACAAATTACAGGGTTGATTAGGCAGGAAGGATGACATGGCGACCGTGATTGTCAATTAGGGAACATTCCACTACATGTATCTGGTTTGAATTCCTTTTATTTCATCCTTGTTTGCCATTATTTCAGCTTGTCAGTCCATCTGTTAACATACCTACACACCTACACACCTATGCCGCTTGTGTCCGTAAGCAGTAGGCAGCCTGATGTACCCTTGACTTTTATTCGCTTTTTTATTTCGTGTTGCAAAAACCAAAACACAAAATATTAAAAGGTAAAAAAAAATGTTCAGCTTTCTAAATCGTTGAGGGTCGGGGAGGATTTCGTCGCTTTAACGGTAAAAGTTATTCCATCACTGACGAATGCGTTTTTTTTGTCCATTAGGCAGGAAGAAATATATTGTTGTTGTAGATTTATTTTATTTATCCATTGCGATTATTTTTAGGATGCAAGGGAACAGGTGGAGGTACAAAGGTGTGAAAATCTATCTCCCTCCCTCTCTTCTCTCTCTCTCTCTCTCTCTCTCTCTCTCTCTCTCTCTCTCTCTCTCTCTCTCTCTCTCTCTCTCTCTCTCTCTCTCTCTTTCGTTCTCCTTTCATCCTTTCTCTTTACCTCTGCTTCCTGTTTATTTTACATTTCCACTCTCCTATTTGTTCAGCTTTTGTTTTATTTCTTTTAGTTTTCATCTTTCTGTCTTATTTCCTTTTTTTGTATCATCATTCAATTGTTTCTCGTCTTTTTTTCTCGCTTGTGAAAAGATAACAGAACAGATATATATAGGAATCTGTATGTGAATTGAGCTCTAGTTTGTATTTTTTCTTTGACAATTTTTTTTCATTTCAACTTTTTTATTTTATTTTAATGGCGTTTTCATTTTAATCTATATATACTATTAAGGAGAAAATCTAATAGTGCACTTGTTAAATATTTCTTCTTCTTCTTCTCCCCCTCCTCCTCCTCCTCCTCCTCCTCTTCCTCCTCTTCCTTCCTTTGATTAACAAGCCACGTAGCCTCGTTTTAGGTAACAGTCTTCGTTACCCCTCACTTCTATGCCCTGATCCTATTCCTCTCTATACTTATATCTCTCACAATCTCCCTCCTCCTCCACCTCCTGGTTCTCCTCGTCTTCCTCCTTGTCTTCTAACTCCTCCTTCTTCTCTCCTTCGTTGTCCTCCTTCTCCTTCCCTTAATCCTATTGCTCTTCCTCCTCATCTTACTATCCTTCTCCTCCTCCTCTTCTTCTTTGTCGTCCTCCTCCACTTCCACCTCCTCTTCTTCCTCTTCTCCTTCTCCTCCTCCTCCTCCTCCTCCTCTTCCTCTTCCTCCTCCTTCTCCTCTTCATCTTCCTCCTCCTCCTTCTTTTCCTTCTCTTCTCTTCTCAAAGTGCTACAATCCAGTTAAAAGCCTTTGAATTTGTACTGAAAACAAAACCAACTAATGCTAACATTTTAATTTCTTTCACTTAGAGAGAGAGAGAGAGAGAGAGAGAGAGAGAGAGAGAGAGAGAGAGAGAGAGAGAGAGAGAGAGAGAGAGAGAGAGAGAATGAATGTGTAGGTGCTATTACGTCTATTTGCCTGTCTGTCTGTCTGTCTGTCTTCCATTCTTTCTCTCTTTATTTTTCTTTCTCTCTTAACTCTCTCCTTTCGATAATTTTTCTTCTCTCTTGGTGTGTACCATTAACACCCCCACACCCACACACACACACACACACACACACACACACACACACACACACACACACACACACACACACACACACACACACACACACACACACACACACACACACACACACACACAAAACCATTCATACACACCTGAACCCCTCACAAAACAAAACAAAAACATCAACACCAAGTAGCACCTCAACCTGACCCTTCAAAGTCCCCCAAAGAACCAATTAGCTTAACAAACGTCACCCCTGAACACCCCATCAAGGAATAGAAACTTAATCTAGGGGGAAGGCGGATTGTATTTCCCAACCTAACCTACGTCGTGTTTGTGTGTCGTCCTTCCCTCTGCTGCTGGTGAAACACGTCACATGGAGCTATAAATCTGATGTGCTGAAACTTGAGGGGAAGAGGCGCTGTGTGTAAAGGGATGGAGAGTGTCTATGTATAATTAGTATTGCAGTGTCAGGTTCATGTTGTTATGTAAGTTATTTCGTTCTGTGTTCTTGTGTGAAGGTTTGTGGTGTCTGTGTCTGTGTCTTCTGTCTGTGTTTCTTGTGTTTTTATTATTTGTTTTAATATTAATTTTCATTCTAAGAGTTGAAGCAGCTTTGTGTGAAATATTTGTGTGAAAATGGGTAAAAATGTTTTGTTTTGCTAATATTTACCCCAAATATTATTATACAGGAATCACATAAGGTGTTGGCAATAACAATTCACCACATTATTGGAAAGAAAAAAATCCAGTGACTAAAAGAAGAGAGAGAGATAGAGAGAAAAAAAAAGTGAGTGAAAGAGAAAGAGATAAAAAAGTGAAGGGGTCAGGGAGTTAGATAAACAGATAGACAAATATACAGGTAAACAAACACACGGACAAACAAAGACATAAACAAACAAACACAAACACAGCAAATTATCACACACACACACACACACACACACACACACACACACACACACACACAAAAGTCCCCCCCACCTATTCACCTACACGTGCAAACAAACACCCCAAAAAGCCGCAACAAAAAACGAGACTAAAACATAACATTACGTCACGTGTTTACCTGTACTCCTGCTGCCCTCTGGCGTGGGAGCGAGAACCTAAGTACATTATTTATCGTACAAATTATGAAAGGCAATAGCCACTGTACGTCAACTACCGACACTTACGGCTTCTTTTGTACATTTATTTTGTGGTGGAAGGTTAGATTTGCGTGGGTGAGGAGGGAAATGTGCGATAAATATTAGTTACCGGATAATTGAGACCGTGAACAAGAATATTATCTGGGTTTCAGCAACAGAGAATAGCCATATTTGTCTTTTGAGGCCGCTGGAAAAAAATATGTATTCGCTAAAAGTATACAGACGGAAGGATTAGAGAAGATCTGTAAAAAAGACTGAGGTGATTGGTGCTTCTGGGTGAGGGATTGTGATGATTAGTAGATTAGAGGATGACCCCAAGCTGTGAGGGATGGTGAAGGGCGGATGATGAGAGTGAGAGAGAGAGAGAGAGAGAGAGAGAGAGAGAGAGAGAGAGAGAGAGAGAGAGAGAGAGAGACTTACATCATTTATAAGCACTACCAACGATAATAATTAACGACCACTCATCCACCCGGCTTCCCTGGCCTCCCTTTTTCTCCACGCTTGGCAGACTCAGCTGAAGGTGACTGGCTGGCTGGATGGGGCTTGCGAATACTTGATGGAATTCATTAAAATGGTACTGTAGGGTCTCGTGAAAGTCATTTTTATATATATACTCTAAATCCGTGCCTAATGTGCTTTTTAGGGTCCTTAAATTTCCCTTGTGTATCTACCTCCTTGTAATAACAGTGTAACTTTGATGAATTTTTTTTTATTTATTGAAGAAAGCAAGAATCATAATCAAATCAGAAAGAGAAAAAACACATACGCAAAAGAAAAACAATTATGGAAAAAACAAACTAAATTAATACCAAATATTTGCTAATTAAAATACGCGAGGAAAGAGATTTTAAGATACATAAAATAAGACAAGAGGAAGTAGAAAGGTCACGTTGTATTTGTCACAATAATCCTGATGTGTTTGACGGCTGAGGCACCAAGAGGCACAATAAAGGCTTCAATAAGCTTAATGTAAGACCCAATTCCCTTCCCAGACCAAGAAGAGAAATGCAATTCCAAGCGTTGCAGAAGTGGAATGGGGAGGAGGAAGGAGGAAGGGAGTAGGAAAGGGAAGATGGAAGAGCGAGAGAGAGAGAGAGAGAGAGAGAGAGAGAGAGAGAGAGAGAGAGAGAGAGAGAGAGAGAGAGAGAGAGAAAGAGAAAGAGAGAGAGATTAGTAAGGTGAATAGATATGTGGTCACTTGACTCTGACACACACACACACACACACACACACACACACACACACACACACACACACACACACACACACACACACTTCCACGTACACTACCACGCACATGCACGCACGCACGCACGCACACAGACCGTCATTTGTACGTGTAGTTGCGTATTAAAAAAAATATAGTAGACAAGAAAAACGTGGATAATAAAAGGAAAATGAGTTAATGAGATAATCCAGCAGCCGGCGAGACAGTGTTGCCAACCTCTATCACCAGTATAATGAGAGACAGGAATGGACTCGTGTATGTCAGGTGGGGAGTCTTATTAAAGGCAGACTTGGCACCACTGCTCTCCTGTCACCATGGGGAGTAGGGGGATAAAGAGAGAGAGAGAGAGAGAGAGAGAGAGAGAGAGAGAGAGAGAGAGAGAGAGAGAGAGAGAGAGAGAGAGAAGAAAAAAAATAGATTAAGAATTATAACATTTAACTAAAAATAAATAATTCTAAAAAGGAGAAGAAAGTGAACAAGTTTGCCAGTTTTAAGAATAAAATGAGAAATTCAGTTCCTCCTCTCCATTCACTACCTCAACACCCGCACACACACACACACACACACACACACACACACACACACACACACACACACACACACGCAAACACACACACATCCTTTCCCCAAATCAGTCATGGCTGGGAAACAAATTTGCCAGCCCGCTAATGCAGTTTCCCTTCAACACGTTTATGATAAGAATTCCCTTTTTACTTTTACTCGTCTTTTTTCTGATTTCACGTATCCGGTGACTGGCCTTCGTGATGCATGACGTTTGGCTTTCCCTCTCCCCTGGCAGGCACATTTCACATCCTTGAGGAGGCTGCGGGACATCATTGTGAGCTCAGCCTGTCATGTCATCCTTTCTCTTACCATCTTCCTCTGGTCTTAAATTTGTCGTGTCTGACCTCCTTATCCACTACTTGCCCTCCTCCTCCTCCTCCTTCTCTTCCTCTTCCTCCTCTTCCTTCCCTTCTTGCTGTCTTCCTTCCTTTCCTTCTCCTTCTTTCCCAGCTTTCATTGGTCGTGACATTTCCTCTTCGCTTCTTTCTAAAGCTGTCGATTGTGTCGCGTTTTGGTAACATTGTCTTGATGTTTTTTGGCGTTGAGTTTTATCAGTGTGCGAGTTCCGCTCCTTGTTTTTCTTTTTGGTTTGTTTGTTTGTTTGTTTGTTGTTTTCCCATTCCATTGTGTCTGAGTTTATCTGTATGTGTGTGTGTCCGTCCGTCTGTTTCTTTCTGTCTGACTTCACTCGTGTCTGTCTTTGTCTATTTATCATCATTTCATTATTTTTATTCATATGGTTATTCAATTAGTGTCAGTCTGTCTCTGTCCATTTGTCTTTCCTTGTTTGTCTGTCTCTGTGTTTTTCTTTTTCTCTCTTTCTCTCACAATTTTCTTTTCCTTTTCATTGTTGCTTCATATAACCTATGATATTCATCTTGCCATTCCCTATACGTCCTCCTCCTCCTCCTCCTCCTCCTCCTCCTCCTCCCGCCGCCAGCGACATCTCGTGTTTGGTGGTTGTAACATAAGCTCCCACAATCCCTCCACTGTATTAGACTTGCTGCTTCTGCTGCTGGTGCTGTAACGTTATTGTTGCTGTTGTTACTGCAGCTGCTGCTACTGTTAATGTTACTGTTATTGCTTTTCTGTAACTGTTATGGTTGTTATTGCTACTGTTGTTACTTTTAGTGGTGATGGTGTTGCAAAGGATAGTCTAGCTTTTGATGATGATGATGATGATGATGATGATGATGATGATGATGATGATGAACAGTAAAATGCCGTCAATCTCTTCATGTCATCTAGGAAAACCATGTACTCAGAAGAGTATTCTGTTATGGATGAAATTTAGATAAAAATTAAATGCCCCCAAATAAACATGTACTCTGCCTTTTTCTGACTAAAAGTATGGAAATAGTGCTTGTTTTTTCTACTGCAAAAATGCATGCACAGCACAGCACGTACATCCGAGTGAGTAGGTACGGATTTAATCTTTTGATGATGGGTGAGTGGAAATTGTACCAGGGAATTCTTTTATCTTGTTCACTGGTAAAAATAAAAGTTTTCATGATTAAAACAAATAGTATGACAACCCGTGTACTTTACTTTCAATTGATAGAACAATATTCAGAACTTTTATGACTAGGAAACTGTCTAAAAGCATTACTCTCTGCTAAGAATACATTATATTTTAGTAACATAATTTGACTTTGTAATCACTGATACATACATTTTATGTATCAGACATTATGTATATAATGCCGAGGCTTGCAAAGTTGTAATGACTTGGTGTGGAATATAATATCAAATAATAGTAATAATATTTGATAATTGTAATGACAACAATACTACTACTACTAATAAAATAATAATGATAGAAGAAAGTAAAAAACCTTTAAGCTTGACAAGTTGAATACAATTCATTAGAAGCGACGCAAAAAAGAAGACGGCTTCAGATTCTTGGTCTTTCCTTCCCTGTTTCCTTACCTTGTCAGGGAGAAAACGTTAAATAGCGCTGCGATCTTTAATGAGACAGGTAATTACGTATTCACTTCAGTATGTTAGGAAGTTCGACAAATGACATTAGCATTGTAGACCACGACGTTTTATTAATGAAGTCTTGAGATTAGACATTCCCTTCTCTTCCTCCTTCTTCCCTCTTACTCTTCCTCCTCCTCCTCCTCCTGCTCCTCCTCCTCCTCCTTTTTCCTCAGTGTCTTAGTTTGCATCTCCTCTCTTTATATCCCAACTTTGTGGAAAGTAAAATGAAAGTATATATATATATGATTTTCACTTGTGTCTATACGTGGTTAATAGGTATTGATATTTCTTTTTTCGTTGATGAATTATATTTAGTGTCATTTATAACACGTAAGTGAAATAATGACGCTGATAATTGGTGTTGACAGCAGGTTACTTTTCATCGTATATTTCTCTCTCTAATCTTCTCATACATGATCTCTTCGGGCGTGTGTAAGGTATGCTGTTCACTCGTTGCATTATTATTTTCTTTATCTTCATTGCAACTTGATATAAGTACATCTGTTTTTCTCTCTCATTCTTTAATACAAAATGTGACCAATCAACGAAAAGTGTCCATTTTGACAATTAACCACTGAGGGTAAAGATCACATACATAAGAATTAAAATAGAAATAAAGAAATTCAATTACTTCCACACACCCAGGCGAGGGGATACATTACCTGACTCACTTCACACCACTTCATTCACTGTATTCCTGCTTTACAAACTTTCCCACCTGCGTTTACAGCTTAATCTTCCCTCTCTGCAGCGAAGGGCAACTTACCTGTAATAAAAGAAACACTATTATTGTCTTCTTGTATTGATGCGAGTCTCAGGAAGATGAATGGAAACAGGAAACGAAATAGCTAACACAAGGAGGAGGAGGAGGAGGAGGAGGAGGAGGAGGAGGAGGAGGAGGAAGAAGAGGAGGAGGATTAGGAAAGATATTGTAACCTTATATTAGAGTCGAGATGCTTTGTGTGGTCAGATTCCTGAGGTTTAGCAGAACTTGTTGCTATCTGCGTGTG
>JAPQNM010000006.1:17381154-17386154 GCA_029783475.1 Metacarcinus magister
AGAGAGAGAGAGAGAGAGAGAGAGAGAGAGAGAGAGAGAGAGAGAGAGAGAGAGAATGATTGTGGTTTCTATGACAATGGAGGGATTACAGCCTTCCATTTTCTGTGAGGGAATTGATCCTAAGGTTTAAGGGACGACTTTGCCATATGATATACTTCTGACAAAACGATTCACATCCTCGCTGACGAACCTAAACTACTATGATAAAAGATAGGAAAAGATCCTTGATAAATTTTACGGAAACTAGAATTTTATCATGTGGTGAAATGACGAAGTATAAGTTTAGTGTACATTATTATTTCTGTTTTTCTTCGGATCCATTTATTTGTTTGAGGAAAGTGAGGGAATGTGAGGTGGATGTGAAGATTCTGGCCTTGGCTTAGCTGACCGATATTTGTTTTCTTAAAAAAAATTGTAAGAGGATTCAATATTAAGAAAAGTCTGGATCCCGGTTTCAATTCAACTTTCCTGAATAAAAAAGCCAACTGGATGACAATTTGTATATATATATTTTTTCCTATTTAAATATTTTACTATACCTTTTATGCAAAGTTTCCTCTTACAGAAGTAAATGAAACTCTAAAAAGATTGTAATATATGAAAAGGTTATGGCTTGCTGGAGTTTAGTTTAGTTTGCCTTACTAAACTGTAGAGAGTAATAAAGTTAACGACTTCTCTAATGAGCCACACGTGTCATCTCCGACAGATCGCCACGTGCACCTTGAGGGCAGAGGAAAAGATCACCGTAAAGAGTAAAGACAAAACAAAAAACAAGATAAAGAAGAGAAAACAAGATAAAACAAATTTAAAAGCAGTAATATTAACGTCACCAAAACTTTCCTTCCCATCCTTTTTCACTGCACGTTTCAGGGGGAGGGGTGTTGGGGGGGGGGTGCATGATCACAGAAGGGGAGGGGTGGGTGGGGTTGAGGATGGGGTAGTGGGTGGGTGGTCTGCTCTAACCTCCATTTTGCGGTGCTGCACTTACCTCATAACCGAGTGAGGGAAGAAGATGGTGTTATCTTTTAGTTTTCTTATTTTTTTTCTTCTTCAGTACAGTGATATTTGCCTTCGTTGTCCACCATCAGCATTTTTTTTAAGTTCATCCGTATTTTGTATATATAGTTATTAAATATCTTGGTTTTATATTTCAAATACGCAAGCTTTTTTTTATGCAAAGACAAAGAAGATTAGAAATATGGCGGCATTGTACCTCCTCCTCCTCCTCCTCCTCCTCCTCCTCCTCCTCCTCCTCCTCCTCCTCATTCGCTCATACACACAACACTCCTCTTCTTCCTCCTTCTCCTCCTCTTCCTCCTTCTCCTCCTCTTCCTTCTCCTCTTCCATTGACTATTTGGAACGTGGAGTGGAAGATCTAAAGCCACAAACTATTTCTTGGATCACTTAACCTTCCTCAAAGCACGTCACTCTTCCTTGAATGGAGTTCTCTTCGTTAGTCTCTCCTCCAGGAACAGTGACATCCCACCCTTCCTGCTTGTGACCTAACTTTCTCGAGCAACGGAAGCCATACCAACATTGAAATTAAGTAGTTGATAGTGAATTGTCAGTGGGCGTCCTGTGCGAATGGTGGTAAGGGTGAGTTATGGGAGAAGAGGTAGTGAGATGAATGTGAATGAGAGAAGCACGGGAGGGAACGAGAGAGAGAGAGAGAGAGAGAGAGAGAGAGAGAGAGAGAGAGAGAGAGAGAGAGAGAGAGAGAGAGAGAGAGAGAGAGAGAGAGGAAAAAAGAGAAAAAATGTCATCAGTAAGAGAAGCAAGCAGTTAGTTATTTCTCCAAATCTTATCAGTTTTCCTATATTCTTTTTTCTCTGGGATCGAGATTGCTTGCAACATTTCAGAAACATTGAGACAGACGAAAGACAGATTTGATTTCAGATACGTTATCCTTACACTGAGAGCGACTGATTAAACTAGACGACAAACATACAAAATGAATAGATAAATGAAAAGACTGCACCAAAAATTCTGCTTAGTAATCAAATGTAAATATAAACAATGAAAACACACCTCGTCACAATGCTAAGTCTTCTGAATATTCCATAAATGAAAGACAAACAAACATACGTACTTCACTGGTATTATATCTTAAGCCCTAAAGACCTCAATAGCTTGGCGCGAAAATATTAGTTTTTTTATGGATTGCATGTGGCTGCCTCGCGTGCTACCCTTGCGTTAAACATGATCTGACTGGACATTGGAATGGAAGGAAGGAAGGAAAGATGAAATAGATCCAATGCATGCCTTCTAATTATTCATGATCTGTATGGAAATAACGTCAGGCCAGAGAAGTAATAATTTCTGTAGGAAGTGCAAGGCATCACTTCAAAGCAACACAGATTCCAATTACCTTCCAATACAAGTGACCAGCAGGAGTCAATCGGTACAGTAATATGACGGTGTAATAGTGAAAGTCGCCGAGCTTACTAGTGAATATATTGAAATGTAAATACCGATAAATTGAACGGACAAGTGATGGATAATTAAAATCAAATGATAAAATAATGAAAGTAGCTAATGAGATGGAGTGTAACCATCATCACCACCATCATCAGTCATCATCACGTCTAGCTGTGGTGAATGGTAGCCAGATTGCAACATATTCACTCCGTCAATAATTACTAAAATAGCTTTGTATCAGTGTAATTGAAGCAGGCGTTGTGAAGCAGTACCAAAGCGCCCCCCAGGTCCCAGGAGGCCGTGTGCGGAATGAATCTCCACTCACCGCCACCAACGTTAATATCTGACTTCACATCTCGTCTTACATTCCTCACTGGGAAATGATGTGTTGCCAAGCGATAGGATCCTTCAAAATAAACATGTGCAATAGATCATAATGTTACCTATAAAATAACACTCGGTTAAAAAATAAAAAAAGTAAATGATAAACAAAATAGAATAATAAAAGTAAATTGGCAACTATATATAGCTACCAAACGCATCCATTGCCTCCATCTATACGTAAACTTAGCATACAATAAAAACTACAATGCTATCTATTGCCCTTCCTTATGACAACAATGTTCTATATAACTCATAACACATGCATTTTTACCTCTGATGCTACTCACATACTCCTGTAATCACTCTGCACCTGCCATCTTTCCCTCCCTCCCCGCCTCTCACCCCTCCCTCCCCTCACGCCACCAACCTCCCCGCCACTCTCCCCTCCCTCCCCGCCTAATGTCTTATGACTCGACCGTTTGACTCCTGGTTCGCATCACGTAAATATGAACTTTTCTGGAATCATCGGCCGGACATTTAGTGTGTAGTGTTCCGTGTGTGCGGGCGTGTGCGGGCGTGTTACCGGGATTTGTCGTGGCCGGAGCAAGGCGTGGTGTGGTAGGGCGTAAGGAAGAGGTTGTAAGGTGCGAGGGAACCACTGGTGAGTTAAGGAAGTTCATTATCATTAAGTGTGTTGCATCCACCTATAAACTGCATCGTCACGACCACCATCACCACCACCAATACCAGGAGTTGTAGATGTGATTCTTTGTTTTGTTTCGCTTGTCCAGAAGTTCTTTATTGAAATACTGTATGAATAGAGTGATTAGAGTGCATCGTCATGTCGTATGCAATGATGTGTTGGTTCGTTACACACCTCGGGGATTATCATTAACGATTGCATGAAGTTCGTCAAGGGAGATTTGCATATTACGAGAGGCTGAACTGTTATTTTTATGGGGTGTGTGTGTGTGTGTGTGTGTGTGTGTGTGTGTGTGTGTGTGTGTGTGTGTGTGTGTGTGTGTGTGTGGCAAGGATTACAGCGGCCCTTTCATCTCTGTCCTACACGGGAAATGTTTCATGTTACGTTGTTGTGTTTAATGCTGTCAAATTTCCTCTCTGTTCCTCCCCCCCGCCCCCCTTCGCCCCCTTCGCCCTCATGCCACCCACATCACACTAGCTCCGCCTTCACACCTTCCCCTACCCTTGCTTCCCTTTTGATTTGATCCATGCTCCCCTGTTCCCCTGCCTTCTCCCTGTTCCTTTAATATCTCTTCCCCTGCCTTCTCCCTGCTCCCTTTTTAACCCATTTTCCCCTTTCCCATAACCTCTGTTCCCCATTTTCCCTCGCCTCTCCTCTTCTCCCTTCGTGATCAGCGCCGCACCATCTATACTTACTCCCTTACCTCCCTGTTTATCCCTACTCTCCCTCCCTCCCTCCCGTAGTCTCCCTCGCTGGGATAACTTTACAGGATAGCAAGGTTGGTTTCTCTCCACAGGTGGTCTTCCTACTCTTCCACACCCCCTCTACCCCATACCCCCTTATCCCCATCCCTCCCCCCCCTCTCTCTCTCTCTCTCTCTCTCTCTCTCTCTCTCTCTCTCTCTCTCTCTCTCTCTCTCTCTCTCTCATCACCTTTACACGCCTCTTCCTTGCTTCATCTTGTCCTCCCTCCCTTCATCCCTGCTTTCCTTTCTCTCTTACATCTGCATATTCTCCTCCACCCTTCATTACCCCTGCTTCGCTTTCTCTCTCTCTCTCTCTCTCTCTCTCTCTCTCTCTCTCTCTCTCTCTCTCTCTCTCTCTCTCTCTCTCTCTCTCTCTCTCTCGTGCACTAGCGACCCCCTACAACGCTGTCCTCCACCTCCTACCTCACCCCCCCCCCGTCCCCCTCATCCACCCTCCATTACTACACTGGCTCCATGTCGTCCTCTGCCTGCCTCCACCTCACAGCCGCTCCACTCTGTACATATTTCCTGTTACTGCCTCCATTTCCTCCTTTCCTTCCGTTTCCCTCCTGCCAATCCCTTCACAGAACTGCCTCCATCTCCCCCACCGCCATCTTGCTTCTCATGTTCACTTGAGTTGGTTCGAGACAGGAATAGCATGTGACCGAAGCTGCTTCACCTGTTTATATTCATTCAAGACATCCTTTAAATCATCCTCCCACTCTTCCTCCTCTGCTTCCTTAATTTCTTTTCCCCTCTCTCATTAACTCCTCCGTTCATTTAATTTCCTCTATAAAAAGACAACTTAAC
>JAPQNM010000006.1:17391154-17393654 GCA_029783475.1 Metacarcinus magister
TTGATATATGAGAGGTTATTACACGAGCCCCCGAGTTTTATGCTTCTCTCAGGAAAGGAAAAAGGGAGGAAGGGTGAGAGGAGGCAAGGGGAAAGAGGAGGGAATGTTGGGGAGGGTGAGGGGAAGGAGGGAGGGATGAAGGGAGGGACGGACACTGTCAGCCTCTGTGGCATATCCTGCAGCCGACGGTAAAAGGTCGCGAGATATATATGTGTTTCTGGGCCGAGCGGAGCGAGGCAGCCTAGCTATGTGTCTTGATCTCAGTAACTCTGTTTGTCCGTCAATTTTCCATTTTGCGCTGAAGGAGTTTGTCTTGCTTCTCCTGATGAGAGCTGCCATATCCGTCTTCGTGCCTCTTTTGCTGGTGTGATGGTGCTGCGCTTGGCTGGATGTAGAGCTGGTAGGCTCGTAGTTGACTGGCTAAAGAGAAATACTGTGTTCGACTAGTTGGCTGGCTGGCTGGCTGTTTGTCTGGCTGGCTGACTGGCTGACTGACTGGCTGTTTGTCTGGCTGGCTGGCTGGCTGGCTGGCTGGTTGGCTGGGTGAGTGGCTAGTTTAAACTGTATAGCTGTACAACTCTTTAATGGCTGACTAAATGCCTGACAGGTGCAAAAGAGGTAATATTGCTGGCTGAGACCGATATTGTATCACACATTTCTCGCCGTATTTGACACTGAGAGATAGAGAGAGAGAGAGAGAGAGAGAGAGAGAGAGAGAGAGAGAGAGAGAGAGAGAGAGAGAGAGAGAGAGAGAGAGAGAGAGAACTTCACTAGGAGTAAATATATTGCCCGCAATGTATCTATGTATTTTTTTTCTGCATCTATCTCTCTAACACACTCTCTCTCTCTCTCTCTCTCTCTCCTCTCTCTCTCTCTCTCTCTCTCTCTCTCTCTCTCTCTCTCTCTCTCTCTCTCTCTCTCTCTCTCTCTCTCCACTGTGTTAATCAGGGCTTACAACTAAATACTTCCCATTCATTTTCCATTTTTTCTTCTCCTCAAGCTATTTCTTCCTTTATCCTTTCCTACCTCTAGTTCCTCCTTTACTCCTTTAATCAATGTTTTCTCTCCTTTGATCCTGTATAAAGGCAAGACCCATAATTCTGCCACTCTCAGCATTAGGGACGTGGCAGATGACGTGTACGGATGGCACTCGATTTCTGGCAATTTAAGGGAATCCAAATCGACAGTTGTGAGATCGAATCGTCTATATTTATGGGATCGGATTTCTTTCAGTCGTAAATATTCACTTGCTTGTACTGTGAATCAAAAGTAAATGAGCTGTTTTGATTATGGATTCCGCTCTCTCTCTCTCTCTCTCTCTCTCTCTCTCTCTCTCTCTCTCTCTTCTCTCTCTCTCTCTCTCTCTCTCTCTCTCTCTCTCTCTCCCGTGTGTGTGTGTGTGTGTTTATTTTTCTTACAACTTTTCGTCTATATATTTTTAAGTAATATTTTTTCTTTTGTCAAACTTGTAGCTCGTCAATTCTTGTCATTTCTTTTTAGTAATAAGTCACTGGCAGTGGATTCATTTAAAAAGTTTGTCCTTTTATATTTATTGCTTATTTGTTTTTCTTTTTTCTTTCTTATTCTTTCTTTCTTTATTTATTTCTTTCTTATTCTTTCTTTCCTTGTTTTTGTTTTAATATATCATACTTCCTTTCTTTCTTTCTTTCTTTTGTTCTTTCTTTCTGTCTTACGTTGCATGTTCTTTGTCCTTCCCCCTCTACGTGCAAGGAGTACGAACACGTGCTTCATTCCGTGCTGGCAGGAAGGCCTTGACTCTTTTATTTTTATCTTTAATTTCATTTTCAATCTATTTTATTCTTCACTTCCTCGCTTCTTCATTTTACGGTTTTGTTGTTTACAAAATCGTTGCCTTCCCAGAGTTGCTGCTTTTTTCCTTCTCTACTTCCGCTCTTCCTCCTCCTCCTCTTCCTCCTCTTCCTCCTCCTCCTCCTCCTCCTCCTCCTCCTCCTCCTCCTCCTCCTCCTCCTCCTCCTCCTCCTCTTCCTCTTCCTCCTCCGCCTCTTCCGCCTTCCCCTCTTCTTCCTCCTCCTCCTCCTCTTCCTCCTCCGCCTCTTCCGCCTTCCCCTCTTCTTCCTCCTCCTCCTCCTCCTCCTCCTCCTCCTCTGTTCTTCCCATGTTTCCTTGTATCTGTTCTTCCTATGTAATCCTCCTGTTCCTTATGCACCTCTTTCTCCTCTTCCTATTTCTCTTCTACTCCTCTTCCTTTTCTTCCTCTCTTCCTCCTCCTAGCGTTCCCTTCAGTAACATGATCTTCCGTTGTACAGGACATGCTTAAGATGATAATGCTTTCTCTCTCTCTCTCTCTCTCTCTCTCTCTCTCTCTCTCTCTCTCTCTCTCTCTCTCTCTCTCTCTCTCTCTCTCACACACGCGCGTTCATTTTTTTGAGAAATATATTTCATGAAAAATAGTTCTTATCCCTCACTTTCCCTTGCCCTTGTTCTATTTCTCTTATTCTTCACCTTTCTCTTCTTATCT
>JAPQNM010000006.1:17398654-17406154 GCA_029783475.1 Metacarcinus magister
CCTTTTATGATTTATTTTATTCACTTCATCTCTTCCGATTTTGTTCAGTTTTCATCTCCAATTTCCAGCTACCGTCCCCTTACTTGGTCCTTTCGTCCCTCCTCCTCCTTCCATAAACCACACCAGTCACATATTGAAGGTATATATGTATTAAGATTCCATTTATCTTTCCACTAGTTTGTTTTGTCATGTGTAATTCAGGGTTGGAGTCAGTTTTTTATTTGTGTTGTGTGTACAATGAGTTAAAGTGGAATTTAGCGTGGAATTACCAAGCAAATCTTCCTGTGTGACCACTTCTAATACTCTTACGTTATTATCTTCCATGTTCTTTTATATGTCTCTAAAAATGTCACTATGCATGAGGTCTTTGGTGTATCTGCCTACCTAACCTTAATGGATGGAAGACTGGTAGGAATTGACAAACATAAAAACGACAACGGTGTCTTTATACATAATAGCCTTGTCTTGTTAAAAGTGAAATTTAAACCTGCAATTTTCATGAGCTTATAGACGCAAGTGGTGATAGAATACACGTGTTGCTCGCTATCTCTCTCTCTCTCTCTCTCTCTCTCTCTCTCTCTCTCTCTCTCTCTCTCTCTCTCTCTCTCTCTCTCTCTCTCTCTCTCTCTCTCTCTCTCTCTCTCTCACACTGTTTTATTAATCATTACATTTAATCATCTTATTTTTCCTTTTTCTTTTCAATCTTCTTTTCGGTATCCTGATTTTCTTTCATTGGACGGTAAGAAAAAGTTTGTTGCTCAATAACCTTTCTCACTTTCCTTTATTGGTCGTCGTTTTATACACCATCTTTCTTTCCTCTTCTTTTCATTTTCCTCTTTTTCTTCTACTTCCTCTTTTCCTTCGTCCCTCTCTCCTCTTTTACAACTCAATTTTCCTCTCGTCGTTCTGCAGCCACATTTCTCTTCTTCATTTCCTCCCTCTTCCTTCTCCCCTTCCTCCTCCTCTTCCTCCTCCCCTTCCTCCTCCTCCCCTTCCTCCTCCTCCCCTTCCTCCTCCTCCCCTTCCTCCTCCTCCTCCTCCTCCTCCTCCTCCTCCTCCTCCTCCTCCTCCTCCTCCTCCTCCTCCTCCTCCTCCTCCTCCTCCTCCAAGTCGCTGCTACTCTACTCCCTTCGTACCTTTCTTTTTTTCCTTCATTCCCTCCCTACTGACACACCGATTTCCTCTCTCTCTCTCTCTCTCTCTCTCTCTCTCTCTCTCTCTCTCTCTCTCTCTCTCTCTCTCTCTCTCTCTCTCTCTCTCCTCTCTCTCTCTCTCTCTCTCTCTCTCTCTCTCGCTCTCCTATTTTTTAGTGAAGATTCAAATCTGTAAATTTTTCTGCAGAGAGAGAGAGAGAGAGAGAGAGGGAGAGAGGGAGAGAGGGAGAGAGGGAGAGAGAGAGAGGGGGAGAGGAAAACGTATATACAGCATTCATTCGCTCCAGTATCAATCTGAGGATGCTTGCTGTAAGTGCTGAATAGTGCTGATCATGTCTGTCGTGTTTTCCACTAATGATGTAGCACTCAGCTAATTTTCTTGAGTGTTGACCACCAAGACGCTAATATTTTTCGTCGTAGGTGTGTGTGTGTGTGTGTGTGTGTGTGTGTGTGTGTGTGTGTGTGTGTGTGTGTGTGTGTGTGTGTGTGTGTGTTTTCTTCTTTTAATTCATTCCACTATCATTTCTAAACATGTATTACGTTTCCTGAGCTTGTACGATTTGTTGTTTTATTGATGCTCTTACTACTACTACTACTACTACTACTACTACTACTACTACTACTACTACTACTATTTCTACTACTACTACTACTACTACTACTACTACTACTACTACTACTACTACTACTACTATTTCTACTACTACTACTACTACTACTACTACTACTACTACTACTACTACTACTCTTACACTATTTATAACAAGTGTCACTAGTGTAGTATTAACAGGAAGCTTTAATCACAACACAACTCAAAAGTAAGGCGAGACGTCAAAAGGCTCATAATTCATTCTCTCTCTCTCTCTCTTTCTCTCTTTCTCTTTCTCTCTCTCTCTCTCTCTCTCTCTCTCTCTCTCTGTGTATGTGTGTGTGTGTGTGTGTGTGTGTGTGTGTGTGTGTGTGTAATGAAACCAGTCTTTAATGAATCAATATTCAATTACGATCATGATCTCGCTTCTCGCCATGAGTGCTAACACACACACACACACACACACACACACACACACACACACACACACACACACACACAATGACAGATTCTTTAAAGGTTTGCATTTATTATACACACATTCTATATTCTGTTTCACTTTATTATCCATTACACTTTTACCTTTTGTTTACTATGCCATTCTCTCCCTTTTTACGACTTTGTTCATCCGAAACATCTCTCTCTGTCTGTTTGTTTGTCTATATGTGCTGTCTCGCTCTCTCTCTCTCTCTCTCTCTCTCTCTCTCTCTCTCTCTCTCTCTCTCTCTCTCTATGTCCTGCCGGGTACAAGGCAACAGCTGGTTCAGATTGCTTGCTTGCTGTGATTGCCAACGTGCTTTTTGCCAATGTCATGCGCGTGAGTGTGTTCCCATGTTTGTTTGTCTCTATATCTCTTTTATTTGGTTACCTTAGATTATCTGTGTGTGTGTGTGTGTGTGTGTGTGTGTGTGTGTGTGTGTGTGTGTGTGTTTATGTGTGTGTGTGTGTGTGTGTGTTTATGTGTGTGTGTGTGTGTGTGTGTGTGTGTGTGTGTGTGTGTGTGTGTGTGTGTGTGTGTGTGTGTGTGTGTGTGTGTGAGTGAAAGAGAGCGACAGATAGATGAATAGACTATCATTCAGATTGATTGGTACATAAATGCACAGAGAGAGAGATAGATAGGGAGAGAGAGAGAGAGAGAGAGAGAGAGAGAGAGAGAGAGAGAGAGAGAGAGAGAGAGAGAGAGAGAGAGAGAGAGAGAGAGAGAGAGAGAGAGAGAGAGAGAGAGAGAGAGAGAGAGAAGAAACGCTCCATATGTTCGTACAAATTTTTTCCGGTACCCCAGCAGGGAGTCCTCCTGCTCTGCCTCTCCCCTTACCTTCCCTCTGCCTCTCCCACTCCCTCTGCCTCTCCCACTCCCTCTCCCACTCCCTTCTCCACTGTCAGGTTTAGGAGGGAGGGTCGTGACAGTAGCTAAGGGAGCCACTGTCGGTCCTACAGAAGAAAGGGAGGGAGGGAGGGAGGGACAGGTCCTGGGAGTGAGAGAGAAAAAGAGAGAAAAGGGAAAAAAAGTTAGAAAAGAAGAGGAAGGAAAGAGAAAGATTCCCCATAAAATAGTAAAGAGGGAGAGAGGAGGAGTTTTCTTCGTTAGTCGTGCGAATGGAGAGAGAGAGAGAGAGAGAGAGAGAGAGAGAGAGAGAGAGAGAGAGAGAGAGAGAGAGAGAGAGAGAAGAGAGAGATAGAATCTTTTTCAGTCCTTGCTGAAAGGGGTATAGAAAGATAGAAGTTTAATGGTGGGTTTTTGAAGAGACAAACAAACAAAAGTGAGATGAGGGTGAAACATTTGATAACATTGTCCACGGAAATGATGAATAATGGCAAAGAAAGAAAATGGTAAAGGAAAGAAAAGAATGATTGCCCACATTTACCATTCCAACGAACATTTCCAACATTACGTAATATTGGCGGAAAACTGCAACAGACTCGTAAGGAAAAATACAGTAAATTGAAGGTGTTGAGGGAAACGAAACCAAAAAAAATTGCTACAAAAATAAGAAAATTGATATCATTATATATGTTATTACTATTATTATTATTATTATATTATTATTATCATTACGTACTTAAATGAGAGGTTATTTAATGGTATGTCGGCATCCTTCTGACAACACTATGCATTGTAACCTTATGAGGAAGAGATAGGAAGAGAGAAGACAGAGGGAAATGTAAAGAAAATACACAAACTCGGAAAGAATAACACAGACAAAGAACATATTGGAGACTAAGATGAACGTAAGAAAGACAGGAGGAGGAGGAGGAAGACGAATATGAAAATCGTATATTCGTTTCGTGGTTTTTTTTCACGTATAAATGGAAAACAAAGAAAGAAACCAGATTCGATATATTTTCATTTTGTTTTTGAAATGTTTGCCATAAAATGTGTGTGTGTGTGTGTGTGTGTGTGTGTGTGTGTGTGTGTGTGTGTGTGTGTGTGTGTGTGTGTGTGTGTGTGTGTGTGTGTGTGTGTGTAAGTTATAGGAATTGAGTCGTTCTCGTATAGCTTGTTGCCTAATCTACAGTTATTCATTTTCTTTTTTCTCGCCTTCCATACTGTTGCACTACACGAACAACAAGAATAACAACAACAACAACAACAACAATATCAACAACAACAACAACAACAATTAGAAACAACAGCAACAACAACAGAACCAACAGAAACAAAAATAACAAAAAAAACCATGGAATAGCAACAGGAAATACAAATTCTCTCTCTCTCTCTCTCTCTCTCTCTCTCTCTCTCTCTCTCTCTCTCTCTCTCTCTCTCTCTCTCTCTCTCTCTCTCTCTCTCTCTCTCCTTCCTCTTTCGGTTCATCCCTATCCTAATTCTTTCCTTCCTTCATTACTCCTTCCTTCTCCTCCCTCCTCCTCCCTCCTCCTCCTCCTCCTCCTCCTCCTCCTCCTCCTCCTCCTCCTCCTCCTCCTCCTCACTTCTTCCCGTCTCGTTCATCTCTTCATAACTATATATCTTAGCAAAAACGAGCCCCATTTCCTTTTTTCCCTCTTCTCCCCTCATTCCCCCTCTTTGGCTTTTTCCCTTTATTATCATCATCACTTTCTTCTCTGTTTCGTAATATATTTTTTTAGTTTTATATTCTTTTTATTTATTTATTATTGTGGTTTTTTTTTTGGTTGGTACGAATGTGTGCACTATCGCCGCCTTGCACTTATTCATTCTTTATCCAATTTTGTTCCTTTGCCTGTTTTTGATCGGATTGAGTTTTGTCGTTTTTATTTGTGTGTGTGTGTTCTGATATCCATTCCTTTCATCATTCTGGTTCTTTTCGTTCTCCTCTTATATGCTTTTGTCTTTCAATATTGTGTTTTATCTTCTAGTGCAGATCTCTCTCTCTCTCTCTCTCTCTCTCTCTCTCTCTCTCTCTCTCTCTCTCTCTCTCTCTCTAGGTCAAGGGCTTAATGTATGCTTATACTTTTTTTGCTAATCTCTACAGGTTTTGTACAAAGTTCATTCTTACACAAAAATGATATAATTCTTATTGTTATCATTATTTGTTTTCATGAACCATATCAAGAATTCTGGTAAATATTAAAAAAATCTACTCCAATAACACACACACACACACACACACACACACACACACACACACACACACACACACACACACACACACACACACACACACACAGACCTAACTTTCTTACTCGATTGAAAGTCCAGAGGAGCGTTTAAATTAGGTTCCCTGTGGCAGGTCTGTCGTGAGTATCACCTCGCCTTCCTTTCCTCCTTTCCTCCCTCCTTTCCTATTACTTCCTTTCCCTCTTCCTCAACCTTCTTGCCCTTCTTCGTACCTATCCTTTCCTTCGCTTTCTTGGACCCTGTAGCTAGAGGGAGTAGAGGATACAAAGATTTAGTGATGTGTCTCCTATCTAGCCAAGACGCCGACCAAACGGAAAGGAATTTATATGGCATTGGAATGTATTTGTTAGGTGTTTCAGCTGCACTTATAGACTGGTTGGCAGGATGAAGCTTCAGCGAATTTATACTACCCACCTCGACGACTCAGGATTGTGGGCAAGGGATCTGGTACTAAACTCGAGGGAAAGGAAATGTTAGGGTATTTTATTTTTTGTGCAAGGAGTCCATGTCACATATTCTGGTGTGATCATTACAGTGTTTTTTTTTATTTATATTCGTTTTGATGATTTTATTCTTTTTCTTCCTTGATTGGTTAGGGGCAATAATTGTTCTCTCTTGTCTGGCTGTCTAAATATAGGGTGCTTGTTATCTTTCTATTCTTATCTCTTCTTTCTTGTCTTCTTTCTTTCTTTCTCGGGTATGTACGTCATTAATTGTATTCTCTCTCTCTCTCTCTCTCTCTCTCTCTCTCTCTCTCTCTCCCTCTCTCTCTCTCTCTCTCTCTCTCTCTCTCTCTCTCTCTCTCTCTCTCTCTCTCTCTCTCTCTCTCTCTCTCTCTCTCTCAAAAAGAAAACATTACTTTCAATCTCTCTTACTCTACTCTGCGGTCGTATAGGAGGTTGGATATGACGTAACCGCGGCTGAGTTAGACGCACCAGTTGCCTTACGGAAACTGGCGAGAGAATGTGGTGGTGTTCTGAAGGGAAAAATGTTATGTGTAGCAGTTATGGGCCTAGTTGAAGGAGAAACACTCGTGGTATCAGGCAGGGGAATGTACTGGGAAATGATAAAAGAGAGAGAGAGAGAGAAAGAGTGATAAAAATAGAGAGAAAGAGAGGGAACCTTTTTTTTTCTTCTGTTTTCTGGTAATATGAGAGTCGGGGTCGGAAACACAATTAGCCCAAAGGCATAAAATAGAATATTGAGTTTCAGGCAGAAATACGAAGCTGTGAAAGGGTTGCGTTGACTGACTGGAAAGAATCGTGACATTGAAACACATGATGAAAAGTAACTGAAAACACACACGTACCACCAAGTATGACAATAAAATATACAGCCACTATACGAAAACACCACACACACACACACACCACCACAACAAACATTCCACCATCACGCACGCCACGGAAAAAAAAAAGTAGAAAAAAACACACGAGAAAGGAATGGAGACGAAAATATAGTAAAGAAGGAAACTAGAAAAAAAAAAATAAATAAAATAGACAAGTTCTTTAAACAACACATATGACGGGAAAGAAAGACTTGCCTTAACGAACAAGGAAAGCGCAATAAGCAGAACAGCGTATCCCATCTGCCCTCATAACAGCAACAGGAGCGGCTGTCAGGGACCCGGAAGACAGCAGGCGAGAGAGAGAGAGAGAGAGAGAGAGAGAGAGAGAGAGAGAGAGAGAGAGAGAGAGAGAGAGAGAGAGAGAGAGAGAGAGAGAGAGAGAGAGAGACACAGACACTACGTAAAAAGGATGTAATGGCTAAATTGCGTTGAGGTACAATATGGCTCTCAGTGTGTGTGGGAGTGGGAGGAAGAAGGGCATTGCGGTTCTACTAGGCAAGGGAAGGCGTGGGTGAGGCGAGGTTAGGGCTTAAGGAAGAGGAGGAAGCTGGGTATTGCTTTAACACGAAAATATTATAACGAAATAAGCGTCACGTACCAAGGGGTGATGGGACTCTGAACAGCTGTATGGCGAGAGGAAAGGAAAGGAAGGAAAGGAAGAGGAGATTACTTAGAGGAACTGTACAGGGGAGGGAAGGTCTACTCCAGAGGGAAAAAGTGAGAAAGTGTGAGAGAGGGTGAGTGAAAAAAAGGAGCCAATAAAAAATAAGAGAGAGGCGTGGGAAGACAAACCATCCTTCTCATAGCCTCATTC
>JAPQNM010000006.1:17408654-17416154 GCA_029783475.1 Metacarcinus magister
AGAGTCTTATCTTTTTTAAGAGCAGTGATTTTAGGCTTCACCCTGTATCGACTTTCATGGATAACTTATGAACATCGTGTGTGTGTGTGTGTGTGTGTGTGTGTGTGTGTGTGTGTGTGTGTGTGTGTGTGTCTGTGTCTGTGTCTGTGTCTGTGCGTGTTTCAAGGGTTATTTTGACATGCATCGTGAGGTAATGACCTTTCCCAAGAATAAAAAACAGAGAATTACCACAAACACTACAAACATGACTTCACACACGCACACGAAAAATAAAAAGAAGTTGAGGGTATTTTTTTCACGTAAACGAATGATGTTGTGTGTTCTAACTTGTTATTATTATCTTGAATCACTTAGCTGTGTTTGTTGTATTAATGGATTCTAAAGTACAAGAAGAAAGATTAATATATACTAGTGTACTTCTTTCCCATTATATTCTCAATTTCTTGTTCTTTTTGAGAATTATTTAACTTCTTTTCGTGTTTCGTGTTACCTGTTGGACATAATACCTAAGTCTCTACCCATGGCAAGGAGTTAAGGAAAACGTAATACCATCCTTTAGTTTGCTTTCATAATATTGTTCTATCTTCCGTCTACACACACACACACAAAAAAAAAAAAAACGTATTTCCTCAGTTTTATTTGTGTGCGTTGTGTTGATAAATATAAATAATAATGATAAAAATATATAATAATGATAAAAATAAATAATAATTATAAAAATATATAATTACGATAAAAATAAGTCCAGATTCGTGTTCATTTTGACCCAAAACATCATTGTAAAAATTTTCATCACATTCTGAGGTGTGAAAATTTTTCATCAAATTTCCAAGGTGACACCCTTAGATTTTTTTCAAGAAATTACGTTTTTTGAAATAACTTGAAAAGTATGAGGATTACGTAAAAGTTGTATATATTAGTAAAGATTGAGCATGAGACGCCCGTTCTAATGAGCTTTACAGAAATATAATTGGACTATTGGTTATTGAGAAAATGCTAAATATGTGTTTTTAACAAAACTTACACACAACATTATATTTTTCTTAAACGGTTCAGTATATTTTAAATCTGATATGATATTTAGATAGAGCTCATCAAGCTTAATAAATTTGTATATAAACATTTAAACTGTAGGAGTAATAGTTTCGTAGTAAAATGACAAAGATGATTTCGACCTCAATTCTGGTGGAAAATTTCGGTCCAAAACTGAACAATGCATTTCCGTGACAGTAATGATAAAACCGAGTCTAGATTCCTGGTCAACACAACAAAAACACAATAAAAACACACTTAGAATAACCTTCACGAGTTTTCAAAATAATAAGTTTCAAAATATTAATAAGTTTTCAAAATTTCCACCTATGCTAAGAAAAGCCTTCACCCTTACTATCCTGTATCCTTCACTCTAGAGTAGACAGTGTACTCACAAACAGCCTCGTAAGGGCCAGCAGGCCTGTTGCTGTTTGTTCTTCCTATGTGTTCCTATGTGTTCCTCCTCCTCCTCCTCCTCCTCCTCTTCTCCGCATGACTCATCACCCATTTCCTTTCCCCTTCTCTGTGCAGACGTGTTCCCTCGCTGCCTCTTCACATTTCAATAGGATGGATGGGAAAGGGAAGAACACGATAAGATTAGCATCTCCAGTAAAGGAGAGAGAGAGAGAGAGAGAGAGAGAGAGAGAGAGAGAGAGAGAGAGAGAGAGAGAGAGAGAGAGAGAGAGAGAGAGAGAGAGAGAGAGAGAGAGAGTTGATCCATATATTAGGAATTGCTTTTTTGTCTCTTTTCTCTGCGTCTGTTACAGGATATGTAACCGAGTTCCTTATGTGGGCTTGTTTTTTGGTGTATGTATCTATATGTTTCTCTCTCTCTCTCTCTCTCTCTCTCTCTCTCTCTCTCTCTCTCTCTCTCTCTCTCTCTCTCTCTCTCTCTCTCTCTCTTTCATTTATTTGTGAACTATGTTTATATTTAGTTTGACACCATATGAGTGCAATGAATTTATCAAATCCAATCCAATCTTTCACTCACTCCATCCAAAACATTATTCCTTTAAGAAATATTAAAATGTATTTATAATAAGCTTAACAAATAAATAAATATGTAAAATTGACACTGGGAAATAATGGAAAGGATGCAGCGCAGCTTGCAAAGTAAAGAAGAAACAAAAATGTGGAAGAAAAGTATATATATATTTGACGGCGAGATAAAACTGTAGTGTCCACAAAATATTTCGTCGTTCTGGCGAAGAATAGAAACTTGCGGACATCGAGGATAAAAAGAAAATATTGAACTTCATAACAATAATATTAATATCAATAATAATAGTAATAATAATAATAATAGTAATAGTAATAGTAATAGTAATAATAATAATAACGATAATAAACAATGTAAAATCCCAACTGGAATACTAAGGAAAGCAAGCATTCTACTTACCACATGACGAAAACAAACACACACACACACACACACACACACACACACACACACACACACACACACACACACACACACACACACACACACACACACAACGAGAAGTAAGGAAAACAATAAAGTTTACCGTATATAAACTTTGAGACAGAGAAAAGGTCGTATCGGTGTCCCATAAGACTTTTTCCCCCTCTTACTTTAGCGTCCTCTCGCCTCTAAAGGAGTTGGACGAGCGCCCTTGCTGGAGGAGGAGGAGGAGGAGGAGGAGGAGGAGGAGGAGGAGGAGGGGTGGGGAAGGATGAAGAGGAAGAATAGAAAGATTGGAAAGGGATGTAGAGGTTGAGCAGGAGGTGGTGATGGAAGAGGAGGAAGAATAAAAGGAGGAGGAAGAGGAGGAGGAAAGTGAGAGGGAAGGGGAGAAGTTTTACAGAGAGGGTTTATTTGCCATAGTTATTTGCCATTTCGTTGATGGCTGGTGACGCTGGCTAGAACACCACGAAGAGGAGGAGGAGGAGGAGGAGAAGGAGGAAGAAGAAGAAGAAGAAGAAAAGGAGGAGGAGGAAAGGGACAACAGAGTGTGATTTTGGGTTTGGTGCGAATGAGAGCAATGAAACATGGGCAAGGACTGAAAAAAATGAGAAGGGTCAACACAGGGTCATCTGACTTGAAGAGGTCAGGTCAGATGTTGTCTTGTACTATCACATGAAAAGTTTTATAAATATATTGCATATCAATACCGTGATGTATGACACATTTAGTATAACATTTCAAGCACGCACCATTCTGACACAGCCACCCGTGCCAAAGTGACATTCATCGGTGAAGGTATCTGCTTCCTGCACTCGTCTTGGCCAACATTCATGCCGGCAACACCTGTGCAGTGTGTGCCTTGCAGCGCAGGCCCACTCGTGTGTGTGTGTGTTATCATGCACTCCAACACATAAATTCAAAACACACTAACTCTCTTTTTTCACCATACTGTTACATTTTACCTCTCTCTCTCATTCTCTCTCTCTCTCTCTCTCTCTCTCTCTCTCTCTCTCTCTCTCTCTCTCTCTCTCTCTCTCTCTCTCTCTCTCTCTCTCTCTCTCTCTCTCTCTCTCTCTCTCTCTCTAACGTTCGCCCGCTCGCCTGTCAGACCGAGGGTCACGTTACAATGTTGCTCGTCAGTTATTGCAGGTTTGCTTGTCAAACCCAGACGAAAGAGAGAGAGAGAGAGAGAGAGAGAGAGAGAGAGAGAGAGAGAGAGAGAGAGAGAGAGAGAGAGAGAGAGAGAGAGAGAGAGAGAGAGAGAGAGAGAAAATACGAATGGCGAAGGAGCAGACAAGAAACCAAGCGAGGAAGATAAGATAGGAGTCAGAAGAGCATGTGGGCATGAAGGAATGAAATGGAGGGAAGGAAGGAAGGAAGGAAGGAAAGAAAAAGGAAAAGAAGAAAGATATGTGCAACAAAGGGAGGAAACAGGAAAGAGGAACTGAGGAAGATAGATGATCGGATGAAGGGGAGATGGAAAGAGAAAATTAATTAAATCATAAAGTTGTTTTGATGTCTGGTGCTTATTATCATACTCATTGTCATCACCATTATCAGCAACAACAATAACAATGACGACATCAATAATAATAACACCAACTATTACAGAGACAGAGCAAACCATTGATAAAAAAAAATGTATATTACTTCTTTACATACAACCAGTTATCTGAGGCGTACATTCCCTTCCTGCCTGTCTGTCTGTCCTCTGCGTCAGCCTCTTTCTTATCATCTCATAAATATCTTTGGTCTTATCTCATTTTCTCCGTGAGTGTCATATCATCTTTCACTTCAATCGTTGTCATGTTTTACTCATTTAATTTTTGGGGGGTCTATTTTTTTTGTCTTGTCTTTCTGTTTGCTTTTCTATCTTTCTCTTTCAACCTATCTATCTATTTCTCTACATATAATTTTTTCTCTCTCCTCACAAGTCCCTCACAAACTCACCACAAAGGCTTTACCTCATACTGACACGTTCACAAAACCTTCCCTTACCTCGCCTCTGCAATGTACTCTTCAACCCTATCCTTCTCACCTTCCCTCTTCCTTTCTCTGTGCATACCACCTAATCCAACCCTCTGCTTGCATCCCCTCATCATCCCTCCAGACCACTCTCCTGTGTTGCTTTAATTATCCTCTAGTATTAGCACACTCACCAACCCCGGTAACAGGGCTCAGGTGATAACACACATTAATGATAGCTAATTAATGTTTTGCACCTGAAACTGGCGAATTAACAGATAACGGTTCAGGTGGAAGTGATAGAAAGGGAACAGGATGGAAGGGAGGTAGAAGGGAAAACGAGGAAGAAGTGGTAGCAAGGGAGAAGGGTGGAGGAAAGGTAGAGAGGAATAAGAGGTGGAAGTGGTAGGAAGAGAGAAGGGTGGAGGTAAAGGTAGAAGGGAATACCAGCTCAGGGGAAGTGAGAGGAAAGCTTGGATAATGTCTGTTTGTATTAAAAAATGGGTCTTTTATTTCCTTGTTTTCGTGGGATGTGTTCTCTTGTTTTCATTCCTTATTTGTGGAAAGCTGCTGTTATGATTTAACTCCTTTCTGTGTTCTGGTTGTAATATAATGATGATCTATATTTTCTTTCTGTGTTTTCCTTCTTTCTTTCTCTCTCTCTCTCTATTTAGTTTTAGTATTAGTATTAGTATTCATATTAGTAATAGTGGAAGTAATAGTGGTAGTAATATTAATATTATTATTATTATTATTATTATTATTATTATTATTATTATTATTATTATTATTAGTAGTAGTAGTAGGTGTTGTTGTATTTGTTGTTGTTGTTGTTGTTGTTTCCAAGTGTTTCTTTTGTCCTAGACACTCTTAATAAGTCTTCAAACAACACATCTTTGTCATAACTTTGCAATTTTCGTTACTTTTTACACTTTATTGAATTTTATATTTTCCGTGTGTGTGTGTGTGTGTGTGTGTGTGTGTGTGTGTGTGTGTGTGTGTGTGTGTGTGTGTGTGTGTGCGTGCGCGCGTGTTTGTGTATTAGTACCAAGGCTTCATATTGCTTCTGCAGCAAATCCTTTCCGGCAATGGAATTATGGAGTTGATTCAAAGGAGAGGGAGATGTTGCTGTTATAATCAGTTAATGGCTTTGTAGAATGCATCTAACAATATATAATTATGATCATGATAATAATGATAATAATACTATTATAAATAATTATAATAATGAAAATAATAACAATAATAATGATGACAAAAACAATATTAGCAGTAATAGTAGAAGTAGTAATAATAGTAGAAGTAATAATAGTAGTAGTAGTAGTAGTAGTAGTAGTAGAAATTATTATTATTATTATTATTATTATTATTATTATTATTATTATCATTATCATTATTCTTCTTCTTATAATCATTATTATTATTATTAATATTAATGGAAGTAGTATTAGTTGTAGTAGTATTGGTATTAGTATAAGAATTATTATTCTTATTAGTAGTAGCTTTATACATCTGGTGTACTCTCAAACAAATGAAGTGACAAATATGAAAAGCAGAATGCATAATCACAATCAAAGTTTTGCAAAATGCACAGAGCAAAGTTTATTTTTTACACAACTTAACATTTCAACTAAACTTAAAATTTTACACAATGCAGATTTAATCCAAATCCTCTAAAAATACTTTCGCACATACGCACCATTTACTACATTTAAAACTCTTATTTGTTTTTTGAATCTAGACATATTTTTGGAGGCATTATAAAGCAATTTCATAGTGTGTGTGTGTGTGTGTGTGTATATATATATATATATATATATATATATATATATATATATATATATATATATATATATATATATATATATATATATCAATCGGCAGACTGATCACATCCAGCTCAAGGTGAAAAGTTTACATTGATGAGGGAACAGTTACTGCCGTTGAGTAAGAGGATTGGGTGTGAAACGTCACAACCTTACTCATAAAGCGGTCCTTATGAGCTCTTAAGTTCTCTCTAGAAGGAAAATGGCTGGCTATCACGAGTCCAACACGTGATCTCCAAGAATGTGGATGAATCACACACACACACACACACACACACACACACACACACACACACACACACACACACACACACACACACACACACACACACACACACACACACACACGTACACACACATATACTCTCCCACACGCACACACAAAGTATTGGATATAAGATAATTAGTTGCCAGTGTGAAAAATATATAATGAGGTTAAATGAAACGAATACAATGAAATTTAATAGAGGAAAGGGATGGATGGTTTTCCCTTCGCAATATTTCTTCATTAATTAGGGACTTATTTGGCCAGAAATTATGTGTGTGTGTGTGTGTGTGTGTGTGTGTGTGTGTGTGTGTGTGTGTGTGTGTGTGTGTGTGTGTGTGTGTGTGTGTGTGTGTGTGTGCTTTAATGTTTGTGGTATCATTGAAGTGAGTTATATCGTCTATGTAATGTACTGGCTTACAGGTCGAACAAAGGTCTCGAAATAATGAAGGTTTAAAATGAATATCTGCGTATCGGCGTTACATGAAAGGGAGGAGGGAAAATCAGGGGATGAAAGCAAATCCGCAATCAATTTACATTTTTGAAATGACCCTGAAGCGATTTTCACATTTCACATTTTTTATCCTGTATTTTCATCTATCTATATCTATTTAACTATCTACCTAGCTATTTCCTTTCCGTGTACGACTGTTATGCTGGTAGAGTACACCGCCCCAACTAAATAAAATGTATGGTGTTGGATGACAATATAACACATTATTTGATTCTATTTTTCCATTAACGTCTGTTGCTTGCCTCCCCGTCTGTCTAATTACTCTTATTTACAACCCAGGGAAACTATTCATTGCGGAAGAGTAGGAATGAGAAGACACACGAAAAAAATAGGGATAGGAAATAGTGCTACAGTTGAAATGTGAGAAAAGAAAAATATATATATACATTTTTTTTTCTGCTATATATAAAAAAAGGAGAGTTACATTTTCTTTGCGGTGGTCTGTTTGTTTTTGTGCCGTCACGTGAGACAC
>JAPQNM010000006.1:17433654-17438654 GCA_029783475.1 Metacarcinus magister
TGAATTTGGGAGTTCCCGGGTCACCTGAGTAGACCTGGCCCGCCTCCGCCACCAGACCAGGAGAGGATGAGAAAGTTTATGCAGATTACATGCAAATTGAAGCCACCTGGAGAGGCAGGATCATCGCTCAGACTAAACGCTTCTTCACCTTCCTTCCTTCCTCCCTCCCTCCCTCCCTCCCTCACTCCCTTACTCCTCTTTCCTATCTCCTCTTTCTCTTCTCCCTCCTCATCCTCCTACATGGTCATCATTTTTTTTTCTCTCATCCATCCCCCAGGTGTTAAGTGCCGACCCACACCTGGTCACTCTCCCCTATTCTCCTCCTCCTCCTCCTCCTCTCCTCCTCCTCCTCCTCCTCCTCCTCCTCCTCCTCCTCCCCCCCCTTCCTCTTATCCGCACGTGGCTTGTGGATTACACGGCTATTTATTTGGACTGTTTTCTTAACGCGTCAGCAAGTTGGGTGTTTTAGTGTTGTTTGATGAGTTAGGGAAAGACATGGTTGTATTTGGATGTTTCTGTTTCCCCTACTTTTTAGATGTCTTTGTTGTTTGTTTGTTTGTTTGTTTGTTTGTTTGTTTGAGTTGTGTTTGTGTACAGTTGTCGTTGGTTTTATTGTTGCTGTTTTGTGTTGAAATGTGTTTTCTTACAATGGGATGTTTCTTTGAATAGAAAAACTGTATTGACACACGCACACTCTCTCTCTCTCTCTCTCTCTCTCTCTCTCTCTCTCTCTCTCTCTCTCTCTCTCTCTCTCTCTCTCTCTCTCTCTCTCTCTCTCTCTCTCTCTCTCTCTCTCATACAAAGACACACACACACATACAAACACACACATCAGAAATAATAATAATCAGACCTTAAGATAATCTACAAAAATCTTAAGAATTCAGTATTTTTTTTTATCTTTGACCAAACGAGCAGATCGTGTTTAATGGCCCTTGAAACGTTTGATGTCCGTAGATGGCTAGGGATGGGATACACATAAGGAGGAGGAAGGGGTGAGGGCATAGACTCGAGGGGAAAAAGTGAAGTGTACAGGTGTTGTGGTGCCTCTTTAGAAGATTGAAAAGCTGACGGCTATTTATGTACTTTTTGTGGAGTAGTGATGGTGGTAATGATGGTAGTAGAGGAAGTTTGGTGATGGTAGTGAGGTTGAGAGGTCGTTACTTTTAGTGTGGTGGTGGTGTGTGTGGTGGTTATGATGGTGGTTATAATGATGGTGTGTTAATGATCTTGGAGACCTTAGAGAAATGTAACTGGAAGGAGATGCTACTACTACTACTATTACTACTATTACTACTACTACTACTACTACTACTACTACTACTACTACTACTACTACTACTACTACTACTATTAGGAGTATTTCATAACTTATTTTACTGTCAATATAATTATCTGATATTTCTGTAGCAAGTGTTTTTTATAATGCAAAATAATAATAATGATAGTGCAGTATTGTCATTGTTTAATCCAGGTATTGTAGTAATTCATTAATGATCACTATTTTAAAATTTTCTACAGCACTTACAGAAAATTACACAAGCGTAATTCATTAGTTGAAATATTTGGATTTAGTTACTGAATATAAGAATGATATTTAAGAATTTTTAACTTTTTTCTGCCGGACTGAGGTGCAACAGAATGCTTTATTGCTTCTGTTTCACATGCAGTTTCGCGCCTTTTATGAAATATTTTATATAAAAACTCCACTTTAAATTTTCACTTTGAAGAATAACGTTTCTTTCATCATCGGACGAGTGCCTGCGCGGAAAGTACATAAACAATTTCTTTTATAATTCATTTTCCTTTAAAATGAAAAATGGTCCAGCAACAAATTTATTAGAGAATGACTTCGTGTCTTCATTATTTTTTCCCTTCCCCAAAACCAACAAGACTGTAATTTACTTTTTTTTCTAATTTTGAGAGTGTTTGATTGTTGCCAATAGTGTTCTTTTGTTCTGTCTAATAATGAAGGACAAAGCGGCTGCACTAGTTACTTTTTGATGTAATGAAAAGCCACTGTAGTCTCATGGAATGCTGCAGATACTCATTTTCAATTTCCATTCGTTACTTGCAATGTTTACTGTCTTCAGGTGCTCTCAATAAGCTCACAGACAAGCCTTAATCTTTCTCCTCCTTGTTCCCTTCCTGTGCACTCGTTTCTTGGTGGGTAAGTTCTGCTTCGCCCTTTTACCACGCACAAACATGCGATTAGGAACACATGACGGCTCTGAATACGATTGTCTTGTGGCCACCAAATGAAGAGGTGAGGCTGGGTTATCTAGTGACCTATCGTGAATAAAACATGACAACACTACCTTCTACTATGAACCCTCTTATCGGAACCATCATCCTTATTGCAAGGTCAGATGTTCTTGCAAGTCCGTCTTTGTGGCTTGTGTCTCCTGACGTTGTCTTGGTATTTTCTAAGGGGCGTTTTAGTGTGTCCCTTTGTGTGTGGTCTGACTTTTATTTCATGTGTCCTGCCTGCTATTGTTGGCAGCCATGTTCTTTCTTGCTTTCTTCCTTTTTTTGTGCTGTAATGAACGTTGTTATTTCGTGCTTGCTGCTCCTTTGCTGAGCCTCAGTGCTGCTCATTGCTGCGTTAAGCAACATTTTCACCTTCTGTCTGGCTCTGTCTGTCTTGTCTGGCTTTAACTCCTTGTATGCTTCTGAGTTTAGATCTGTCTCTGTCTTAGTCAGTCTGTTTGTCTGTATGTCAGTTTTTTTTTCTTTTCTCTCTCTCTCTCTCTCTCTCTCTCTCTCTCTCTCTCTCTCTCTCTCTCTCTCTCTCTCTCTCTCTCTCTCTCTCTCTCTCTCTCTCTCTCTCTCTCTCTCTCTCTCTCTATTCAGTCAAAGAACCGGGCGGAACTTTTAATCTAACTTCACGAAAAGAGTCACTATTCCTTATATGATCATGCCATCCTTCTTATCATTTTTGTGCCACGAGCTACTGTCGGTATCCATCCCTGAGTATGTTCTCCGTCTCTCCTCTTTCCCCGAGGAGAGAATTGAAAAAGACAATCAGTTTTTTGTGTGTGTGACTATGGGAGTCTCGGTACGTTAGACAATACGAAAGAAAAACAATAACCCTTACCATATATAATGTCATTTTTCTAGTTTGTTTTTTGTATTACTGGAAATGAGATGTTATGGAAATTATATCAGCTTTGCTCTTGTTTTTTTTTCTTTACTGAACTTGTATTTAAAACATCTTTCTTTTGAGTCTTATTTTGGTTGCCTCACTTCTTGTCGGTTAATGGTGGAGGCTAGTGGCTGGTTTGTCTCTCTCCTCCTAAGTGGAACTACGTCATTACAGCTTGTGACAAACCGCCCGCCCAAGCTTATATCATCCATCTCTTTGAAGGTGATTACATACACATTGCTTCTTCCTCCCGCTTACTTGCTCTCTCTCTCTCTCTCTCTCTCTCTCTCTCTCTCTCTCTCTCTCTCTCTCTCTCTCTCTCTCTCTCTCTCTCTCTCTCTCTCTCTCTCTCTCTCTCTCTCTCTCTCTGTCTCTCTCTATCTCTATCTGTTTGTCTATACCTTCTTGTTTATCTCAATGTTTTTTTTTCTTATGCATTCAAGTGTTATTAACTTTTTTTCCGCAAGTCTTTGTTTCATTCCTCTCAATGATATCTCTTCATCTTTTCTTTCCGGTCATCATCTTTCTTCTCTCTCTCTCTCTCTCTCTCTCTCTCTCTCTCTCTCTCTCTCTCTCTCTCTCTCTCTCTCTCTCTCTCTCTCTCTCTCTCTCTCTCTCTCTCCATGTCATCTCATAGTGCTCATCTTAATGCATGAAAACAGCGATATCTTCGTGGAAGTGAAGAAGGAAGAGGGAGAGAAGGAAGGAGATAAGAGAGAAGAATGACTAAGAGATAGAATAAGTGTGAAAAAGTAGAACAGAGAAATGAAAAAGGAGTGGAAGTCGAAGAGAAGAAGAAAACGAATAAGAAAAGAAGAAGAAAAAGAAGATGAAGATGATGAAGAAGAAGAGAAGAGAAAGAAGAAGAACAAGAGGAAGAAGAAGGAGGAGAAGAAATATAGTGAGAGGAAATTTTTGAGAGAAAAAAAACTAAGAAAATGAAAGATGATTGAGACGAGTGAATTTACTGTAAAATTAAGATGATTAATGGCAATTGTAAAACTAAGGTAGCGAAGAAAGATGTGAATTGAACAAAATTATAAATAAAAAAATGAGAGAGCAAATATTGATGATAATGACAGTAGTAGTAATGGAGCTATTACTGCTGATGGTGGTGGTGGTGATGGTGGTGGTGGTGGTGGTGGTGGTGGTGGTGGTGGTGGTGGTGGTGGTGGTGGTAGTGGTAGTGGTAGTAAAACACCACACCATAACTTATTCAAAACATAACTTTTCTTCCATTTATCTTTCCTTCTCTCCATCACACTTCCTCACCCTCTATTCATCCTTTCCTCCCGTTCTGTTTCCCTCCCTCTACTCTCCCTATCTCCTTAACTGAACCCATCCCACCAAAACACGGCCCTGATCCCCCTCTTTGACGGGGCTAATCCCTCCACTTCAAGCACAGAAGTGGCCCACACTGTACCCTCGAACACTCCCATACATCAGAGAGAGAAAGAAGGAGAGAGAGAGAGACAGAGAAACAAAATATATATAATATGTAAACTACAGAATGAAAATAAATATAAGAGATTATGATAAATAACTAAAGGAAGGATTGCAGGGACAGAATCAAACAGGAAAGACGAAAATAGGAAATAGATAAGCAAATAATCTCTCTCTCTCTCTCTCTCTCTCTCTCTCTCTCTCTCTCTCTCTCTCTCTCTCTCTCTCTCTCTCTCTCTCTCTCTCTCTCCTATAGATAAAGGCATTGCTCAACTTCTAGATCGCAGAGTTTCTATTGCGTCACATACACTTTCTTCCAGCTCCGCATACCCTTCCTTCTACCTACTTCCTCGCCTTCTGCCGTTACCAAGGTTATACACAAACAAGACAACCCTGCGCGGACGTTAGTTGG
>JAPQNM010000006.1:17443654-17446154 GCA_029783475.1 Metacarcinus magister
TCTCTCTCTCTCTCTCTCTCTCTCTCTCTCTCTCTCTCTCTCTCACGGGGTCCTGAGAGGCGTCTGTCCCATATACTTCCTGACAAGGGATTTATGTTAGTGCGTGACCCTTCCCTCCCTCAGCACACACACCTAAATCGCTCCTCAAGTTGTCTCTCTCTCCCTTTTCCTTCTTCTTTTTCCACCCACCAGTCCCGTCTGTTTACATCTTTGTCAATTGTATGTGGAAAGGTTTTTTTATTATTTTATTATTATTATTATCATTATTATTGTTATTATTGTTATTATTATTATTTGTACCTCTTTGGACTCCTACTTAGTCGCTTTTCATTGCCTCATTCATCTCTCTCTCTCTCTCTTTCATCTCTGTCTTGAGTTACAGCATCTCATGTAACACTTCCTTTTCTCTTGCATTACTTGTTTGCTCCTTCTTCCCGTACTCATCTTTTTTTTTCCTTACCTGACTACCTCTTCCTCTCATCTCACGTCTCTTTCCACTTGAATTTCCTCTACCTTACTTTTCTTCTTTTTACCAACTCACGAGACTCTGTGCTGCCACCTTCTCTCTCTCTCTCTCTCTCTCTCTCTCTCTCTCTCTCTCTCTCTCTCTCTCTCTCTCTCTCTCTCTCTCTCTCTCTCTCTCTCTCTCTCTCTCTCTCACACCTTTTATTTCTCCTTTTCCTCTCACACGTGTAGTGACTTCCTTTAGTTTTCTTCCCACAACTCTATCGTCCACTCACCTGCCTCTCTTTTCCTCTCTCTCTCCTCACCCTCTCCTTTTTCTACCTCCAATATGAACCTCTCTCAACTCTCCAACTCCTTCTCTCTCCCCTCCTCACCCTTCCTTCTCTCTTTCTCTCCCTCTCTTTCCTCTCCCCTTCCCCCCCTCCACCTTTTGGCCTTATGATACATACCTTACCTTTGGCACGACCACCTCTTCCCCTCAACCCCTTAAACCTGTCACAGTGCCAAGCTGGCGTCACAAACGTACATTCACACGCACACTAAAAGTTCACATGTAAAAATACTACTAATATAAATAAACACACACACACACACACACACACACACACACACACACACACACACACACACACACACACACACACACACACACACACACACACACACACACTGGTAGAATTCTTTCCCTATTTCAGAAAAAAAATGGTGCATTCGTCTTCTTATACGTAAGAAAAAAATTTAGCGTGTACACATGATTAACGCTCATGGAGAAAAACGCACATGCATTCAACAAACTTAAATGGTCAGGAATTTTAACACATACGAGATGAGTGTGTTTTGTTGAGCATTTAGCATTAAGCTCAAGTGTTGTCCTCAGCACACCGACCCCTTAACCTTCGTACTCCTCTCCCTTCTTTCACTCCCCTGTTGCCTCCACTTCCCCTTACTCTCTCTCTCTCTCTCTCTCTCTCTCTCTCTCTCTCTCTCTCTCTCTCTCTCTCTCTCTCTCTCTCTCTCTCTGTGTGTGTGTGTGTGTGTTTCTTTCCAGACTGTGCCGTTGTATCAAGGTTCTACTCGCTTTGCTCTTGTTTGAACGATCATATCAGCTCAGTAAGAAGGGCTGCCCGGCGTTGTTTCTTTCTATCTTATGTTTTTTCATCTTTCCTGATGGACGTAAGACGAGGGAGGGTCACTGAGTGGGGCGTTGTGTTTGGGTAAGAGATGGAACAATCAAAGGAGACATAACACACCACAATCTCTCTCTCTCTCTCTCTCTCTCTCTCTCTCTCTCTCTCTCCTCCTCTCCTCTCTCTCTCTCTCTCTCTCTCCTCTCTCTCTCTCTATGATCTCTCTCTCTCCTCTCTCTCTCGCTCTTTCTATCTTCTCTATATCTCTCTCTCTCTCTCTCTCTCTCTCTCTCTGAAAGCTATCATACTTCCCTATCAATGACGCTGTGCAGTATTTTACTCTCCATTGATGCCCTATTATATTACTCTTTCCTTCCCAGTATCTCTATCACATACTCAGGCCCTCTATGCTGGTTACCGCGATAGATAACCTTCGTACCTTGTCCCGCTCCTATTGTGTTGTGCCATTGATCTAGGATGGTAAATGGGAGCTTCTCTGTACGTCTCGTCCAGCGGCAAGTTATGGGTTATCATTGGAGTCGGGGGATGGAATTGAATCCGAATAAAAATAGAAATGTATAGAGATCTGCTGATATCCTGTACAGAGAACAAATATATATAAAATGTTAACAGATCAGATATTTATGATTTTTTGTATTTTTAAATCCGTCTAGTGGGTCCATGATAAATGAATTACTCTCTAGGTAACTAAGTATTTTTTCTCCAATTATGCTTTTGATGATTTGTCGACAACCTCCCAGTACTCGTTTACAGGTAAGAGTGTCAGGGGAAGATGGACTGACGTGCAGGTAGCAGCAAGGGCGGGGAGATGAAAGGACTCACGTGTTTATTTACGCCTCTTCTGGCATCCTTAGGTGTGGGCTGGGAAGGTGTTTGTTTGGGGTTGT
>JAPQNM010000006.1:17451154-17456154 GCA_029783475.1 Metacarcinus magister
TCACACGAGGATACACACACACACACACACACACACACACACACACACACACACACACACACACACACACACACACACATGCATACACATACAAAGTTAGAATGTATCACGTGAACCCATCACCACTACCAGCATCACCACGGTCACCATTCATCACTTCCACGTCCACCATCATCAGTTTAGTCACTCACTGATTATTCTTCATTCATATATTGCAGTTGGTCGTTTTCTGAATGTTCTTAGGACCTCCACGATGTTGTCACATACACACGTACACGTTTCTCTTAACTTAGAACTGTTTCAACACTGTATTGAACCTTTCGAAATTTACTTCGGGTCGTATTGCGTTGACTCTTTCCGGATGCGCACAAGAACAACGAGGGAACAGCTAACCGCCTCGGGGGATGCTGGTCGCCAGGCAGCCCGCGAGGAACTGTCATCCATTCCTGAGACTCGGACAGTTCTCACCCCGCACGCCCTCCCTCCGGCACCCCCCTCCTCTGCGCGACACTTCTGCGCATTCCTCCCTCCCTCTTCCCTCCATTACTCCATCTCCCCCCTCACTCACTGCTCCCCTCTCTCCCCATATCTCACCCTCATTGAGCCGCTAATAATGAACATACGGGCGGCAGGGGGCAGTGGGGTCGTATTCGTAGGGGGGGCGGGGGTCGCGGGGGGCTTATGGGAGTTGGAGTCGGGTTTGCCGGCCAATAAAAACAATTATTCGCTCGCCCGTGGGAGTTTGGTCGAGGCACACACACACACACACACACACACACACACACACACACACACACACACACACACACACACACACACACACACACACACACACACACACCGTTTTCTCTTTCACCCGCAAGTCTTGTCAATTTAGTCCACTTACTCTCGCGTTGGTCGAGTCTCTGGTACTGTGTCTCCCCCCAAACTTTTTTTTTCTTCTATGTCAACTACTTCCCCCTCTAACACCCTCCTCCCCCCACTCTCTCTCTCTCTCTCTCTCTCTCTCTCTCTCTCTCTCTCTCTCTCTCTCTCTCTCTCTCTCTCTCTCTCTCTCTCTCTTGTTGCATCACCACACCGTAAATCTCTTGGTTGATCCTGGATTAATTCACCACACTGGAGTCTTTGCTTGAATAGTGTATCGATTTAATGAAGTCATAAATCAAGGGAGAGGCCACGTGCGGGGTTCGAAAGGAGGGAGAGGAGAAAGAGGAGGAGGAGGAGGAGAGAGAAGAGGAGAGGGAGGAGGGTTATTGTGGTTGGTGGCTTGTCCTACCCATTCCGCCTTCTCTCCATTCCTCCGGCACCATCACTCACTTCTTCCCTTCCTCTTCTCTACCTCCCCAGTTACCCAACCAACCTTCCACCCACACGCAAGGAAAATGTGGTTGGAACATAGGTATTTCCCCGTTCGTTGTGTGTGTGTGTGTGTGTGTGTGTGTGTGTGTGTGTGTGTGTGTGTGTGTGTGTGTGTGTGTGTGTGTGTGTGTGTGTGTGTGTGGTTTTGTAGCGGAAATGGGCTCATATTGGTGTCGACACGAAGGTTCAGAGAGAGAGAGAGAGAGAGAGAGAGAGAGAGAGAGAGAGAGAGAGAGAGAGAGAGAGAGAGAGAGAGAGAGAGAGAGATTGAATTAAATAACCAAAGGATCTTATGATGCATGCATGAACTCGTTTTAAACCATAAACTAACAATATTGTCGCCTCCTCGTTCTCCTCACTCGCCTCATCCTTGTCTTTTTCCTCCTCTTCCTCTTCCTCCTGGTTCCACTGCTCCTTCCTTTGTCCGTTTTTATCCTATTACTTCCCCTTTATCACCGTTTTATTCATTCACACACCAGAGAGGATTAACCAAACAGCCGCCAGGACGGAGTTTTCAGAATCAATTTACATCGCGACCCCACCCATTAACCATTATGCTCGCTCTCTCTCTCTCTCTCTCTCTCTCTCTCTCTCTCTCTCTCTCTCTCTCTCTCTCTCTCTCTCTCTCTCTCTCTCTCTCTCAAAAGGTTGCTAAGCCATTGGTTGATAAGGTCACTGTTCTTTCTTATTCGTTACTGTAGTTGTTGTTGTTGTTGGTTTTGTAATTTCAACTATTATTTATTGTCATTGTTACTAATGTTGTCACTTGCCTATTACTATCACTGCTCCTTCCACCACTACTTCTACTACCACTACTATTACTACTATTATTACCACTACTACTACTACTACTACTACTACTACTACTACTACTACTACTACTACTACTACTACTACTACTACTACTACTAATAATAATAATAATAATAATAATTAATAAAAATACTGAAAGTTTTAATAATAACAATTATAATACTAATGACGATAATAATAATTAACTTGGGACACCAGCGAGACATTCAAGGCAAAAGCGTTTGATATTTGCTTAAACTATTCCTTTGACCCAAAATTCAATGGCCCACTTAAGCAAATGGGCAATGCAGGAAGCAGTAACCTTCGGCCATTACGCTTATCCATGTAATTTAGGAACTTTCAATACTGTATAGAAACACTCATTGGAATAGGAAAAAATGAACGAAATTTGGTCCTGGAAAACATAACGATTATTTTTGTCTTAATTTTGGACGAAAGAATGGAGGAAGAATTATTTTTTTCTTGGGATCATTAATTTTCAGGACTTTTATTTTTTTTTAGGAATTAGGAAGGAAGAAATGTAAGTGCTCTTGGGAATGTAAGATTATGATCAAGAAAATGTATTACTTTCAACATTATCTCGGTTTTCAGTGAATGTAGTTACGAGGAGATTGCGTAACTCGAATGAGATTAGGGTACCTTTCATATCAGATGAGCAAGGGTACACACACACACACACACACACACACACACACACACACACACACACACACACACACACACACACACACACACACACACACACACACACACACCAACAACAACAACACTGTCATCAGAAAAAGCTACCGAAGAGTGATAGTGGTGATGATGGTGGTGGTGGTTGTGGTGGAAGTAGTAGTAGTAGCAGCAGCAGCAGCAGCAGCAGCAGCATTAGTAGCAGTAGTAGTAGTAGTAGTAGTAGTAGTAGTAGTAGTAGTAGTAGTGATTGTTCCCTATAGTAACCTTTATTCAAGTCCTGAGGGTGAACAGACAGGTCAACAGACAGGCAGCATAATGGCTCTATCAAGGAAGGTTTGCTGGAGATGAGGACGCAGCGCCACGGAGAGAGTGATGTTGTAATACACCTCACTCCCTGCAGCCACGGATTAAATACTGGATGCTAGGAGGGGAGGGATGTCAAGGAAGCGGGGAGAAAAGTAAAAAGGGGGAGAGACGGGAAGGGGGGAAGGGAGAAAGACGCCGCCTAACCTACGAACGAGACGTGATCGACACTTGACAGACCGGACCGCTTGAGGAAGGGTAAGGGAGGGGAAGGGAGGGCTTGGGGAGCTTCCTTACCCGCAGCCCTTACGTCCGCCCTTTTTCTCTCTCTCTCTCTCTCTCTCTCTCTCTCTCTCTCTCTCTCTCTCTCTCTCTCTCTCTCTCTCTCTCTCTCTCTCTCTCTCATCGTTTTCTTTGCACCATTTCTGTTATATTACTTATGTTGCATCTTTCCTTCCTTTTTTTCTACTATAATTATTCGTCTCCCCTCCTGTAATATCCTCTTTTATTGTTCTCTGATATTACTTCACGCTTCGTTTCGTACTGTACTTAGCGTCTATTCAATTTCCTTCAAGTATTCTTTCACCAACATTTTCATCTACTCAACAGACTTACCGCATTGTCGAATATTCAGTTATCTATCCCTATTACCACCTATATTTTGTATCCATACATTGAAAACAAAAAAAAACCATGAGAAAATGCTTTTAAAATATCACACCTCCATACTGAGCGGTGCTTGGCGTGGAAAGAGGGATGGCACGCCTCGTATACTGTAAACAAAGGCAGGAAGGCCGAGCCACTTCTAGGACGGTCCTTTCTTTAGCTATGTATAATGGAGGAGAAGGGAGGAGGAGGGGAAGAAAATGAGAGAAGAGTAACGAAAATTAACATCCCCAAAGAGAGAGAGAGAGAGAGAGAGAGAGAGAGAGAGAGAGAGAGAGAGAGAGAGAGAGAGAGAGAGAGAGAGAGAGAGAGAGAGAGAGAGAGAGAGAGAGAGAGAGAGAGAGAGAGAGAGAGAGAGAGAGAGAGAGAGAATGATTAAGCTTGTATACCAGGTGAGGCGGGCACACCTGGACTGACTTGCGGGTGGGGTGTTGGGTGTCTTGCGGTTCCGGTCTCCACCACAGCTCTTGACCGCACCTTCCCATCAACACCGTCACGTCACCCTCCCCCCACCATCCGAAAGGCCAAGTCCCGCCTCCTTCCCGCTTCACCACGCCCAGTAACCTTTCAATTACCCTGAACTCCTTATCGATCCATGTTTATGATGTGTTTTGTGTGTCTGCTGCATCCATAGTAGTAGTAGTAGTAGTAGTACATCATGTGTACATCATGTACGCGTACATCATCCTTTAAATTGATGTTTTACTCAAGAAAGAATGATCATGGTGAAGAGAATGATGTCCTCGAGGGAATCAATGAACAGGTTGATGTCCTGGAGCACAATAATAAATTGGTGGTTGTCCACGAAGACATTCAGAACAAGACAGATGTCCACGTAACCGAAACGGATGAAAACGCTGAAATCCAACTAAAATCTAACTAAATTCAACCTTTATTTGTACCCTATATTAACGAGACATATTTGCTCTGCAGTTCTCTCAATAATATATTGATATTCACCGCTGTCCTCTGTCCATTGTGTCGGCACTCACACAGTCCTCTTTCTACAAAAGTCAAAACAGCATGAACTTCATCTATGTTTCCCTGGTTGTTTCGGTAGTGACAGCCGTGGTTTGGGGCGATGGGCCAGTGCGTACGACAAAGGGCGACACTGACAGCTGCGATAGATCAGCACTTAATGGCCTTGTATGGCCAGGATGGGCAGGTGAGCTCCTTCA
>JAPQNM010000006.1:17461154-17488654 GCA_029783475.1 Metacarcinus magister
CAGTTAATTTCACCAGCAACTTTTATTGCTATAAATGAATTTATTTGGGTTATAACAAATGATAAAATCGGTATGGTGGATCTAATACTTTACCAATGTTGATGGAAAAGATATCAGATATTCGTTATGAAATTACCAACTAATAAACAAAGCACTTTGTTCAATTTGTATCTTAGCTTAGAAGCTAATATTGTTTGTTTAATGATATCATTATTTTAGTAAATAACTATTTTTCATGAGATAGATACCGATCAAATATAACAAAGAGTTATGTTGTGAAGTCATAAATATTTTTCCCTTTCTTTTAAACCCTATCCCATTCCAATCCTGCGTCTAGTTTCTTTTTTCACTCTTTATAATCTACATAATTTACGTGAGGACGTAATATATATTTTCTTAATATTGTGTTTATCAGTACTTGTTACATACCATAAGGATCGGAAAAAGGTGCAGATTTTGAAGCATTGGTTGAAAATTCAATACGAGTAAAACGAAAGGAGTTACAGCTAGTTTAAGCCCGAAAATATGATGAAAACCAGTTTTTATACACTATTTCAGGATGGCAGAGTCTGTTTGATTACTCCTGTAGTGTACATAGCCTTCCTTTGACCTTCTTAAATGCTGCTGCATCAAGATAAGGCTCACTAGAATTAGGTATATAGAGGCAGAAAACAATTCAATTCCCACCGCTCGTTCGGTCATGACCGGCCGATCAAAATCTTCACTACTGACTCTGTCACCGGTGCCAATGGCTATGGAAGTTATTTATTTGCATTAAAAAATGTAATGCAGTACTTTTATTGCAGTGTCAAGCTCCATCAAGAGGATATGATAGGCATCAGTAACCCGCGTATACTCCTACACACGACGCGTTACCCGGTAAGGAACCTGTATAGTCATAACGTCCACGAATAGTCTTGTAATGACTGTTACAGCTCAAAGCAGTTCATAACTAAGCCTTACGACACGTTTAACCATCTTACAAACCCTCGTGGATGTGTAGAATTGATCTCAACATATGGTGAATTTTGGTCATTTTCTCTACTCCGGGAAATTTTTTGCAAAATTTTCTCTTCGATTTTGTTTTTTTTAAACTATGTTGTACATGGGAATAATGTAAGACTTTCCGCTTAGTTTCAGTTAATTTCACCAGCAACTTTTATTGCTATAAATGAATTTATTTGGGTTATAACAAATGATAAAATCGGTATGGTGGATCTAATACTTTACCAATGTTGATGGAAAAGATATCAGATATTCGTTATGAAATTACCAACTAATAAACAAAGCACTTTGTTCAATTTGTATCTTAGCTTAGAAGCTAATATTGTTTGTTTAATGATATCATTATTTTAGTAAATAACTATTTTTCATGAGATAGATACCGATCAAATATAACAAAGAGTTATGTTGTGAAGTCATAAATATTTTTCCCTTTCTTTTAAACCCTATCCCATTCCAATCCTGCGTCTAGTTTCTTTTTTCACTCTTTATAATCTACATAATTTACGTGAGGACGTAATATATATTTTCTTAATATTGTGTTTATCAGTACTTGTTACATACCATAAGGATCGGAAAAAGGTGCAGATTTTGAAGCATTGGTTGAAAATTCAATACGAGTAAAACGAAAGGAGTTACAGCTAGTTTAAGCCCGAAAATATGATGAAAACCAGTTTTTATACACTATTTCAGGATGGCAGAGTCTGTTTGATTACTCCTGTAGTGTACATAGCCTTCCTTTGACCTTCTTAAATGCTGCTGCATCAAGATAAGGCTCACTAGAATTAGGTATATAGAGGCAGAAAACAATTCAATTCCCACCGCTCGTTCGGTCATGACCGGCCGATCAAAATCTTCACTACTGACTCTGTCACCGGTGCCAATGGCTATGGAAGTTATTTATTTGCATTAAAAAATGTAATGCAGTACTTTTATTGCAGTGTCAAGCTCCATCAAGAGGATATGATAGGCATCAGTAACCCGCGTATACTCCTACACACGACGCGTTACCCGGTAAGGAACCTGTATAGTCATAACGTCCACGAATAGTCTTGTAATGACTGTTACAGCTCAAAGCAGTTCATAACTAAGCCTTACGACACGTTTAACCATCTTACAAACCCTCGTGGATGTGTAGAATTGATCTCAACATATGGTGAATTTTGGTCATTTTCTCTACTCCGGGAAATTTTTTGCAAAATTTTCTCTTCGATTTTGTTTTTTTTAAACTATGTTGTACATGGGAATAATGTAAGACTTTCCGCTTAGTTTCAGTTAATTTCACCAGCAACTTTTATTGCTATAAATGAATTTATTTGGGTTATAACAAATGATAAAATCGGTATGGTGGATCTAATACTTTACCAATGTTGATGGAAAAGATATCAGATATTCGTTATGAAATTACCAACTAATAAACAAAGCACTTTGTTCAATTTGTATCTTAGCTTAGAAGCTAATATTGTTTGTTTAATGATATCATTATTTTAGTAAATAACTATTTTTCATGAGATAGATACCGATCAAATATAACAAAGAGTTATGTTGTGAAGTCATAAATATTTTTCCCTTTCTTTTAAACCCTATCCCATTCCAATCCTGCGTCTAGTTTCTTTTTTCACTCTTTATAATCTACATAATTTACGTGAGGACGTAATATATATTTTCTTAATATTGTGTTTATCAGTACTTGTTACATACCATAAGGATCGGAAAAAGGTGCAGATTTTGAAGCATTGGTTGAAAATTCAATACGAGTAAAACGAAAGGAGTTACAGCTAGTTTAAGCCCGAAAATATGATGAAAACCAGTTTTTATACACTATTTCAGGATGGCAGAGTCTGTTTGATTACTCCTGTAGTGTACATAGCCTTCCTTTGACCTTCTTAAATGCTGCTGCATCAAGATAAGGCTCACTAGAATTAGGTATATAGAGGCAGAAAACAATTCAATTCCCACCGCTCGTTCGGTCATGACCGGCCGATCAAAATCTTCACTACTGACTCTGTCACCGGTGCCAATGGCTATGGAAGTTATTTATTTGCATTAAAAAATGTAATGCAGTACTTTTATTGCAGTGTCAAGCTCCATCAAGAGGATATGATAGGCATCAGTAACCCGCGTATACTCCTACACACGACGCGTTACCCGGTAAGGAACCTGTATAGTCATAACGTCCACGAATAGTCTTGTAATGACTGTTACAGCTCAAAGCAGTTCATAACTAAGCCTTACGACACGTTTAACCATCTTACAAACCCTCGTGGATGTGTAGAATTGATCTCAACATATGGTGAATTTTGGTCATTTTCTCTACTCCGGGAAATTTTTTGCAAAATTTTCTCTTCGATTTTGTTTTTTTTAAACTATGTTGTACATGGGAATAATGTAAGACTTTCCGCTTAGTTTCAGTTAATTTCACCAGCAACTTTTATTGCTATAAATGAATTTATTTGGGTTATAACAAATGATAAAATCGGTATGGTGGATCTAATACTTTACCAATGTTGATGGAAAAGATATCAGATATTCGTTATGAAATTACCAACTAATAAACAAAGCACTTTGTTCAATTTGTATCTTAGCTTAGAAGCTAATATTGTTTGTTTAATGATATCATTATTTTAGTAAATAACTATTTTTCATGAGATAGATACCGATCAAATATAACAAAGAGTTATGTTGTGAAGTCATAAATATTTTTCCCTTTCTTTTAAACCCTATCCCATTCCAATCCTGCGTCTAGTTTCTTTTTTCACTCTTTATAATCTACATAATTTACGTGAGGACGTAATATATATTTTCTTAATATTGTGTTTATCAGTACTTGTTACATACCATAAGGATCGGAAAAAGGTGCAGATTTTGAAGCATTGGTTGAAAATTCAATACGAGTAAAACGAAAGGAGTTACAGCTAGTTTAAGCCCGAAAATATGATGAAAACCAGTTTTTATACACTATTTCAGGATGGCAGAGTCTGTTTGATTACTCCTGTAGTGTACATAGCCTTCCTTTGACCTTCTTAAATGCTGCTGCATCAAGATAAGGCTCACTAGAATTAGGTATATAGAGGCAGAAAACAATTCAATTCCCACCGCTCGTTCGGTCATGACCGGCCGATCAAAATCTTCACTACTGACTCTGTCACCGGTGCCAATGGCTATGGAAGTTATTTATTTGCATTAAAAAATGTAATGCAGTACTTTTATTGCAGTGTCAAGCTCCATCAAGAGGATATGATAGGCATCAGTAACCCGCGTATACTCCTACACACGACGCGTTACCCGGTAAGGAACCTGTATAGTCATAACGTCCACGAATAGTCTTGTAATGACTGTTACAGCTCAAAGCAGTTCATAACTAAGCCTTACGACACGTTTAACCATCTTACAAACCCTCGTGGATGTGTAGAATTGATCTCAACATATGGTGAATTTTGGTCATTTTCTCTACTCCGGGAAATTTTTTGCAAAATTTTCTCTTCGATTTTGTTTTTTTTAAACTATGTTGTACATGGGAATAATGTAAGACTTTCCGCTTAGTTTCAGTTAATTTCACCAGCAACTTTTATTGCTATAAATGAATTTATTTGGGTTATAACAAATGATAAAATCGGTATGGTGGATCTAATACTTTACCAATGTTGATGGAAAAGATATCAGATATTCGTTATGAAATTACCAACTAATAAACAAAGCACTTTGTTCAATTTGTATCTTAGCTTAGAAGCTAATATTGTTTGTTTAATGATATCATTATTTTAGTAAATAACTATTTTTCATGAGATAGATACCGATCAAATATAACAAAGAGTTATGTTGTGAAGTCATAAATATTTTTCCCTTTCTTTTAAACCCTATCCCATTCCAATCCTGCGTCTAGTTTCTTTTTTCACTCTTTATAATCTACATAATTTACGTGAGGACGTAATATATATTTTCTTAATATTGTGTTTATCAGTACTTGTTACATACCATAAGGATCGGAAAAAGGTGCAGATTTTGAAGCATTGGTTGAAAATTCAATACGAGTAAAACGAAAGGAGTTACAGCTAGTTTAAGCCCGAAAATATGATGAAAACCAGTTTTTATACACTATTTCAGGATGGCAGAGTCTGTTTGATTACTCCTGTAGTGTACATAGCCTTCCTTTGACCTTCTTAAATGCTGCTGCATCAAGATAAGGCTCACTAGAATTAGGTATATAGAGGCAGAAAACAATTCAATTCCCACCGCTCGTTCGGTCATGACCGGCCGATCAAAATCTTCACTACTGACTCTGTCACCGGTGCCAATGGCTATGGAAGTTATTTATTTGCATTAAAAAATGTAATGCAGTACTTTTATTGCAGTGTCAAGCTCCATCAAGAGGATATGATAGGCATCAGTAACCCGCGTATACTCCTACACACGACGCGTTACCCGGTAAGGAACCTGTATAGTCATAACGTCCACGAATAGTCTTGTAATGACTGTTACAGCTCAAAGCAGTTCATAACTAAGCCTTACGACACGTTTAACCATCTTACAAACCCTCGTGGATGTGTAGAATTGATCTCAACATATGGTGAATTTTGGTCATTTTCTCTACTCCGGGAAATTTTTTGCAAAATTTTCTCTTCGATTTTGTTTTTTTTAAACTATGTTGTACATGGGAATAATGTAAGACTTTCCGCTTAGTTTCAGTTAATTTCACCAGCAACTTTTATTGCTATAAATGAATTTATTTGGGTTATAACAAATGATAAAATCGGTATGGTGGATCTAATACTTTACCAATGTTGATGGAAAAGATATCAGATATTCGTTATGAAATTACCAACTAATAAACAAAGCACTTTGTTCAATTTGTATCTTAGCTTAGAAGCTAATATTGTTTGTTTAATGATATCATTATTTTAGTAAATAACTATTTTTCATGAGATAGATACCGATCAAATATAACAAAGAGTTATGTTGTGAAGTCATAAATATTTTTCCCTTTCTTTTAAACCCTATCCCATTCCAATCCTGCGTCTAGTTTCTTTTTTCACTCTTTATAATCTACATAATTTACGTGAGGACGTAATATATATTTTCTTAATATTGTGTTTATCAGTACTTGTTACATACCATAAGGATCGGAAAAAGGTGCAGATTTTGAAGCATTGGTTGAAAATTCAATACGAGTAAAACGAAAGGAGTTACAGCTAGTTTAAGCCCGAAAATATGATGAAAACCAGTTTTTATACACTATTTCAGGATGGCAGAGTCTGTTTGATTACTCCTGTAGTGTACATAGCCTTCCTTTGACCTTCTTAAATGCTGCTGCATCAAGATAAGGCTCACTAGAATTAGGTATATAGAGGCAGAAAACAATTCAATTCCCACCGCTCGTTCGGTCATGACCGGCCGATCAAAATCTTCACTACTGACTCTGTCACCGGTGCCAATGGCTATGGAAGTTATTTATTTGCATTAAAAAATGTAATGCAGTACTTTTATTGCAGTGTCAAGCTCCATCAAGAGGATATGATAGGCATCAGTAACCCGCGTATACTCCTACACACGACGCGTTACCCGGTAAGGAACCTGTATAGTCATAACGTCCACGAATAGTCTTGTAATGACTGTTACAGCTCAAAGCAGTTCATAACTAAGCCTTACGACACGTTTAACCATCTTACAAACCCTCGTGGATGTGTAGAATTGATCTCAACATATGGTGAATTTTGGTCATTTTCTCTACTCCGGGAAATTTTTTGCAAAATTTTCTCTTCGATTTTGTTTTTTTTAAACTATGTTGTACATGGGAATAATGTAAGACTTTCCGCTTAGTTTCAGTTAATTTCACCAGCAACTTTTATTGCTATAAATGAATTTATTTGGGTTATAACAAATGATAAAATCGGTATGGTGGATCTAATACTTTACCAATGTTGATGGAAAAGATATCAGATATTCGTTATGAAATTACCAACTAATAAACAAAGCACTTTGTTCAATTTGTATCTTAGCTTAGAAGCTAATATTGTTTGTTTAATGATATCATTATTTTAGTAAATAACTATTTTTCATGAGATAGATACCGATCAAATATAACAAAGAGTTATGTTGTGAAGTCATAAATATTTTTCCCTTTCTTTTAAACCCTATCCCATTCCAATCCTGCGTCTAGTTTCTTTTTTCACTCTTTATAATCTACATAATTTACGTGAGGACGTAATATATATTTTCTTAATATTGTGTTTATCAGTACTTGTTACATACCATAAGGATCGGAAAAAGGTGCAGATTTTGAAGCATTGGTTGAAAATTCAATACGAGTAAAACGAAAGGAGTTACAGCTAGTTTAAGCCCGAAAATATGATGAAAACCAGTTTTTATACACTATTTCAGGATGGCAGAGTCTGTTTGATTACTCCTGTAGTGTACATAGCCTTCCTTTGACCTTCTTAAATGCTGCTGCATCAAGATAAGGCTCACTAGAATTAGGTATATAGAGGCAGAAAACAATTCAATTCCCACCGCTCGTTCGGTCATGACCGGCCGATCAAAATCTTCACTACTGACTCTGTCACCGGTGCCAATGGCTATGGAAGTTATTTATTTGCATTAAAAAATGTAATGCAGTACTTTTATTGCAGTGTCAAGCTCCATCAAGAGGATATGATAGGCATCAGTAACCCGCGTATACTCCTACACACGACGCGTTACCCGGTAAGGAACCTGTATAGTCATAACGTCCACGAATAGTCTTGTAATGACTGTTACAGCTCAAAGCAGTTCATAACTAAGCCTTACGACACGTTTAACCATCTTACAAACCCTCGTGGATGTGTAGAATTGATCTCAACATATGGTGAATTTTGGTCATTTTCTCTACTCCGGGAAATTTTTTGCAAAATTTTCTCTTCGATTTTGTTTTTTTTAAACTATGTTGTACATGGGAATAATGTAAGACTTTCCGCTTAGTTTCAGTTAATTTCACCAGCAACTTTTATTGCTATAAATGAATTTATTTGGGTTATAACAAATGATAAAATCGGTATGGTGGATCTAATACTTTACCAATGTTGATGGAAAAGATATCAGATATTCGTTATGAAATTACCAACTAATAAACAAAGCACTTTGTTCAATTTGTATCTTAGCTTAGAAGCTAATATTGTTTGTTTAATGATATCATTATTTTAGTAAATAACTATTTTTCATGAGATAGATACCGATCAAATATAACAAAGAGTTATGTTGTGAAGTCATAAATATTTTTCCCTTTCTTTTAAACCCTATCCCATTCCAATCCTGCGTCTAGTTTCTTTTTTCACTCTTTATAATCTACATAATTTACGTGAGGACGTAATATATATTTTCTTAATATTGTGTTTATCAGTACTTGTTACATACCATAAGGATCGGAAAAAGGTGCAGATTTTGAAGCATTGGTTGAAAATTCAATACGAGTAAAACGAAAGGAGTTACAGCTAGTTTAAGCCCGAAAATATGATGAAAACCAGTTTTTATACACTATTTCAGGATGGCAGAGTCTGTTTGATTACTCCTGTAGTGTACATAGCCTTCCTTTGACCTTCTTAAATGCTGCTGCATCAAGATAAGGCTCACTAGAATTAGGTATATAGAGGCAGAAAACAATTCAATTCCCACCGCTCGTTCGGTCATGACCGGCCGATCAAAATCTTCACTACTGACTCTGTCACCGGTGCCAATGGCTATGGAAGTTATTTATTTGCATTAAAAAATGTAATGCAGTACTTTTATTGCAGTGTCAAGCTCCATCAAGAGGATATGATAGGCATCAGTAACCCGCGTATACTCCTACACACGACGCGTTACCCGGTAAGGAACCTGTATAGTCATAACGTCCACGAATAGTCTTGTAATGACTGTTACAGCTCAAAGCAGTTCATAACTAAGCCTTACGACACGTTTAACCATCTTACAAACCCTCGTGGATGTGTAGAATTGATCTCAACATATGGTGAATTTTGGTCATTTTCTCTACTCCGGGAAATTTTTTGCAAAATTTTCTCTTCGATTTTGTTTTTTTTAAACTATGTTGTACATGGGAATAATGTAAGACTTTCCGCTTAGTTTCAGTTAATTTCACCAGCAACTTTTATTGCTATAAATGAATTTATTTGGGTTATAACAAATGATAAAATCGGTATGGTGGATCTAATACTTTACCAATGTTGATGGAAAAGATATCAGATATTCGTTATGAAATTACCAACTAATAAACAAAGCACTTTGTTCAATTTGTATCTTAGCTTAGAAGCTAATATTGTTTGTTTAATGATATCATTATTTTAGTAAATAACTATTTTTCATGAGATAGATACCGATCAAATATAACAAAGAGTTATGTTGTGAAGTCATAAATATTTTTCCCTTTCTTTTAAACCCTATCCCATTCCAATCCTGCGTCTAGTTTCTTTTTTCACTCTTTATAATCTACATAATTTACGTGAGGACGTAATATATATTTTCTTAATATTGTGTTTATCAGTACTTGTTACATACCATAAGGATCGGAAAAAGGTGCAGATTTTGAAGCATTGGTTGAAAATTCAATACGAGTAAAACGAAAGGAGTTACAGCTAGTTTAAGCCCGAAAATATGATGAAAACCAGTTTTTATACACTATTTCAGGATGGCAGAGTCTGTTTGATTACTCCTGTAGTGTACATAGCCTTCCTTTGACCTTCTTAAATGCTGCTGCATCAAGATAAGGCTCACTAGAATTAGGTATATAGAGGCAGAAAACAATTCAATTCCCACCGCTCGTTCGGTCATGACCGGCCGATCAAAATCTTCACTACTGACTCTGTCACCGGTGCCAATGGCTATGGAAGTTATTTATTTGCATTAAAAAATGTAATGCAGTACTTTTATTGCAGTGTCAAGCTCCATCAAGAGGATATGATAGGCATCAGTAACCCGCGTATACTCCTACACACGACGCGTTACCCGGTAAGGAACCTGTATAGTCATAACGTCCACGAATAGTCTTGTAATGACTGTTACAGCTCAAAGCAGTTCATAACTAAGCCTTACGACACGTTTAACCATCTTACAAACCCTCGTGGATGTGTAGAATTGATCTCAACATATGGTGAATTTTGGTCATTTTCTCTACTCCGGGAAATTTTTTGCAAAATTTTCTCTTCGATTTTGTTTTTTTTAAACTATGTTGTACATGGGAATAATGTAAGACTTTCCGCTTAGTTTCAGTTAATTTCACCAGCAACTTTTATTGCTATAAATGAATTTATTTGGGTTATAACAAATGATAAAATCGGTATGGTGGATCTAATACTTTACCAATGTTGATGGAAAAGATATCAGATATTCGTTATGAAATTACCAACTAATAAACAAAGCACTTTGTTCAATTTGTATCTTAGCTTAGAAGCTAATATTGTTTGTTTAATGATATCATTATTTTAGTAAATAACTATTTTTCATGAGATAGATACCGATCAAATATAACAAAGAGTTATGTTGTGAAGTCATAAATATTTTTCCCTTTCTTTTAAACCCTATCCCATTCCAATCCTGCGTCTAGTTTCTTTTTTCACTCTTTATAATCTACATAATTTACGTGAGGACGTAATATATATTTTCTTAATATTGTGTTTATCAGTACTTGTTACATACCATAAGGATCGGAAAAAGGTGCAGATTTTGAAGCATTGGTTGAAAATTCAATACGAGTAAAACGAAAGGAGTTACAGCTAGTTTAAGCCCGAAAATATGATGAAAACCAGTTTTTATACACTATTTCAGGATGGCAGAGTCTGTTTGATTACTCCTGTAGTGTACATAGCCTTCCTTTGACCTTCTTAAATGCTGCTGCATCAAGATAAGGCTCACTAGAATTAGGTATATAGAGGCAGAAAACAATTCAATTCCCACCGCTCGTTCGGTCATGACCGGCCGATCAAAATCTTCACTACTGACTCTGTCACCGGTGCCAATGGCTATGGAAGTTATTTATTTGCATTAAAAAATGTAATGCAGTACTTTTATTGCAGTGTCAAGCTCCATCAAGAGGATATGATAGGCATCAGTAACCCGCGTATACTCCTACACACGACGCGTTACCCGGTAAGGAACCTGTATAGTCATAACGTCCACGAATAGTCTTGTAATGACTGTTACAGCTCAAAGCAGTTCATAACTAAGCCTTACGACACGTTTAACCATCTTACAAACCCTCGTGGATGTGTAGAATTGATCTCAACATATGGTGAATTTTGGTCATTTTCTCTACTCCGGGAAATTTTTTGCAAAATTTTCTCTTCGATTTTGTTTTTTTTAAACTATGTTGTACATGGGAATAATGTAAGACTTTCCGCTTAGTTTCAGTTAATTTCACCAGCAACTTTTATTGCTATAAATGAATTTATTTGGGTTATAACAAATGATAAAATCGGTATGGTGGATCTAATACTTTACCAATGTTGATGGAAAAGATATCAGATATTCGTTATGAAATTACCAACTAATAAACAAAGCACTTTGTTCAATTTGTATCTTAGCTTAGAAGCTAATATTGTTTGTTTAATGATATCATTATTTTAGTAAATAACTATTTTTCATGAGATAGATACCGATCAAATATAACAAAGAGTTATGTTGTGAAGTCATAAATATTTTTCCCTTTCTTTTAAACCCTATCCCATTCCAATCCTGCGTCTAGTTTCTTTTTTCACTCTTTATAATCTACATAATTTACGTGAGGACGTAATATATATTTTCTTAATATTGTGTTTATCAGTACTTGTTACATACCATAAGGATCGGAAAAAGGTGCAGATTTTGAAGCATTGGTTGAAAATTCAATACGAGTAAAACGAAAGGAGTTACAGCTAGTTTAAGCCCGAAAATATGATGAAAACCAGTTTTTATACACTATTTCAGGATGGCAGAGTCTGTTTGATTACTCCTGTAGTGTACATAGCCTTCCTTTGACCTTCTTAAATGCTGCTGCATCAAGATAAGGCTCACTAGAATTAGGTATATAGAGGCAGAAAACAATTCAATTCCCACCGCTCGTTCGGTCATGACCGGCCGATCAAAATCTTCACTACTGACTCTGTCACCGGTGCCAATGGCTATGGAAGTTATTTATTTGCATTAAAAAATGTAATGCAGTACTTTTATTGCAGTGTCAAGCTCCATCAAGAGGATATGATAGGCATCAGTAACCCGCGTATACTCCTACACACGACGCGTTACCCGGTAAGGAACCTGTATAGTCATAACGTCCACGAATAGTCTTGTAATGACTGTTACAGCTCAAAGCAGTTCATAACTAAGCCTTACGACACGTTTAACCATCTTACAAACCCTCGTGGATGTGTAGAATTGATCTCAACATATGGTGAATTTTGGTCATTTTCTCTACTCCGGGAAATTTTTTGCAAAATTTTCTCTTCGATTTTGTTTTTTTTAAACTATGTTGTACATGGGAATAATGTAAGACTTTCCGCTTAGTTTCAGTTAATTTCACCAGCAACTTTTATTGCTATAAATGAATTTATTTGGGTTATAACAAATGATAAAATCGGTATGGTGGATCTAATACTTTACCAATGTTGATGGAAAAGATATCAGATATTCGTTATGAAATTACCAACTAATAAACAAAGCACTTTGTTCAATTTGTATCTTAGCTTAGAAGCTAATATTGTTTGTTTAATGATATCATTATTTTAGTAAATAACTATTTTTCATGAGATAGATACCGATCAAATATAACAAAGAGTTATGTTGTGAAGTCATAAATATTTTTCCCTTTCTTTTAAACCCTATCCCATTCCAATCCTGCGTCTAGTTTCTTTTTTCACTCTTTATAATCTACATAATTTACGTGAGGACGTAATATATATTTTCTTAATATTGTGTTTATCAGTACTTGTTACATACCATAAGGATCGGAAAAAGGTGCAGATTTTGAAGCATTGGTTGAAAATTCAATACGAGTAAAACGAAAGGAGTTACAGCTAGTTTAAGCCCGAAAATATGATGAAAACCAGTTTTTATACACTATTTCAGGATGGCAGAGTCTGTTTGATTACTCCTGTAGTGTACATAGCCTTCCTTTGACCTTCTTAAATGCTGCTGCATCAAGATAAGGCTCACTAGAATTAGGTATATAGAGGCAGAAAACAATTCAATTCCCACCGCTCGTTCGGTCATGACCGGCCGATCAAAATCTTCACTACTGACTCTGTCACCGGTGCCAATGGCTATGGAAGTTATTTATTTGCATTAAAAAATGTAATGCAGTACTTTTATTGCAGTGTCAAGCTCCATCAAGAGGATATGATAGGCATCAGTAACCCGCGTATACTCCTACACACGACGCGTTACCCGGTAAGGAACCTGTATAGTCATAACGTCCACGAATAGTCTTGTAATGACTGTTACAGCTCAAAGCAGTTCATAACTAAGCCTTACGACACGTTTAACCATCTTACAAACCCTCGTGGATGTGTAGAATTGATCTCAACATATGGTGAATTTTGGTCATTTTCTCTACTCCGGGAAATTTTTTGCAAAATTTTCTCTTCGATTTTGTTTTTTTTAAACTATGTTGTACATGGGAATAATGTAAGACTTTCCGCTTAGTTTCAGTTAATTTCACCAGCAACTTTTATTGCTATAAATGAATTTATTTGGGTTATAACAAATGATAAAATCGGTATGGTGGATCTAATACTTTACCAATGTTGATGGAAAAGATATCAGATATTCGTTATGAAATTACCAACTAATAAACAAAGCACTTTGTTCAATTTGTATCTTAGCTTAGAAGCTAATATTGTTTGTTTAATGATATCATTATTTTAGTAAATAACTATTTTTCATGAGATAGATACCGATCAAATATAACAAAGAGTTATGTTGTGAAGTCATAAATATTTTTCCCTTTCTTTTAAACCCTATCCCATTCCAATCCTGCGTCTAGTTTCTTTTTTCACTCTTTATAATCTACATAATTTACGTGAGGACGTAATATATATTTTCTTAATATTGTGTTTATCAGTACTTGTTACATACCATAAGGATCGGAAAAAGGTGCAGATTTTGAAGCATTGGTTGAAAATTCAATACGAGTAAAACGAAAGGAGTTACAGCTAGTTTAAGCCCGAAAATATGATGAAAACCAGTTTTTATACACTATTTCAGGATGGCAGAGTCTGTTTGATTACTCCTGTAGTGTACATAGCCTTCCTTTGACCTTCTTAAATGCTGCTGCATCAAGATAAGGCTCACTAGAATTAGGTATATAGAGGCAGAAAACAATTCAATTCCCACCGCTCGTTCGGTCATGACCGGCCGATCAAAATCTTCACTACTGACTCTGTCACCGGTGCCAATGGCTATGGAAGTTATTTATTTGCATTAAAAAATGTAATGCAGTACTTTTATTGCAGTGTCAAGCTCCATCAAGAGGATATGATAGGCATCAGTAACCCGCGTATACTCCTACACACGACGCGTTACCCGGTAAGGAACCTGTATAGTCATAACGTCCACGAATAGTCTTGTAATGACTGTTACAGCTCAAAGCAGTTCATAACTAAGCCTTACGACACGTTTAACCATCTTACAAACCCTCGTGGATGTGTAGAATTGATCTCAACATATGGTGAATTTTGGTCATTTTCTCTACTCCGGGAAATTTTTTGCAAAATTTTCTCTTCGATTTTGTTTTTTTTAAACTATGTTGTACATGGGAATAATGTAAGACTTTCCGCTTAGTTTCAGTTAATTTCACCAGCAACTTTTATTGCTATAAATGAATTTATTTGGGTTATAACAAATGATAAAATCGGTATGGTGGATCTAATACTTTACCAATGTTGATGGAAAAGATATCAGATATTCGTTATGAAATTACCAACTAATAAACAAAGCACTTTGTTCAATTTGTATCTTAGCTTAGAAGCTAATATTGTTTGTTTAATGATATCATTATTTTAGTAAATAACTATTTTTCATGAGATAGATACCGATCAAATATAACAAAGAGTTATGTTGTGAAGTCATAAATATTTTTCCCTTTCTTTTAAACCCTATCCCATTCCAATCCTGCGTCTAGTTTCTTTTTTCACTCTTTATAATCTACATAATTTACGTGAGGACGTAATATATATTTTCTTAATATTGTGTTTATCAGTACTTGTTACATACCATAAGGATCGGAAAAAGGTGCAGATTTTGAAGCATTGGTTGAAAATTCAATACGAGTAAAACGAAAGGAGTTACAGCTAGTTTAAGCCCGAAAATATGATGAAAACCAGTTTTTATACACTATTTCAGGATGGCAGAGTCTGTTTGATTACTCCTGTAGTGTACATAGCCTTCCTTTGACCTTCTTAAATGCTGCTGCATCAAGATAAGGCTCACTAGAATTAGGTATATAGAGGCAGAAAACAATTCAATTCCCACCGCTCGTTCGGTCATGACCGGCCGATCAAAATCTTCACTACTGACTCTGTCACCGGTGCCAATGGCTATGGAAGTTATTTATTTGCATTAAAAAATGTAATGCAGTACTTTTATTGCAGTGTCAAGCTCCATCAAGAGGATATGATAGGCATCAGTAACCCGCGTATACTCCTACACACGACGCGTTACCCGGTAAGGAACCTGTATAGTCATAACGTCCACGAATAGTCTTGTAATGACTGTTACAGCTCAAAGCAGTTCATAACTAAGCCTTACGACACGTTTAACCATCTTACAAACCCTCGTGGATGTGTAGAATTGATCTCAACATATGGTGAATTTTGGTCATTTTCTCTACTCCGGGAAATTTTTTGCAAAATTTTCTCTTCGATTTTGTTTTTTTTAAACTATGTTGTACATGGGAATAATGTAAGACTTTCCGCTTAGTTTCAGTTAATTTCACCAGCAACTTTTATTGCTATAAATGAATTTATTTGGGTTATAACAAATGATAAAATCGGTATGGTGGATCTAATACTTTACCAATGTTGATGGAAAAGATATCAGATATTCGTTATGAAATTACCAACTAATAAACAAAGCACTTTGTTCAATTTGTATCTTAGCTTAGAAGCTAATATTGTTTGTTTAATGATATCATTATTTTAGTAAATAACTATTTTTCATGAGATAGATACCGATCAAATATAACAAAGAGTTATGTTGTGAAGTCATAAATATTTTTCCCTTTCTTTTAAACCCTATCCCATTCCAATCCTGCGTCTAGTTTCTTTTTTCACTCTTTATAATCTACATAATTTACGTGAGGACGTAATATATATTTTCTTAATATTGTGTTTATCAGTACTTGTTACATACCATAAGGATCGGAAAAAGGTGCAGATTTTGAAGCATTGGTTGAAAATTCAATACGAGTAAAACGAAAGGAGTTACAGCTAGTTTAAGCCCGAAAATATGATGAAAACCAGTTTTTATACACTATTTCAGGATGGCAGAGTCTGTTTGATTACTCCTGTAGTGTACATAGCCTTCCTTTGACCTTCTTAAATGCTGCTGCATCAAGATAAGGCTCACTAGAATTAGGTATATAGAGGCAGAAAACAATTCAATTCCCACCGCTCGTTCGGTCATGACCGGCCGATCAAAATCTTCACTACTGACTCTGTCACCGGTGCCAATGGCTATGGAAGTTATTTATTTGCATTAAAAAATGTAATGCAGTACTTTTATTGCAGTGTCAAGCTCCATCAAGAGGATATGATAGGCATCAGTAACCCGCGTATACTCCTACACACGACGCGTTACCCGGTAAGGAACCTGTATAGTCATAACGTCCACGAATAGTCTTGTAATGACTGTTACAGCTCAAAGCAGTTCATAACTAAGCCTTACGACACGTTTAACCATCTTACAAACCCTCGTGGATGTGTAGAATTGATCTCAACATATGGTGAATTTTGGTCATTTTCTCTACTCCGGGAAATTTTTTGCAAAATTTTCTCTTCGATTTTGTTTTTTTTAAACTATGTTGTACATGGGAATAATGTAAGACTTTCCGCTTAGTTTCAGTTAATTTCACCAGCAACTTTTATTGCTATAAATGAATTTATTTGGGTTATAACAAATGATAAAATCGGTATGGTGGATCTAATACTTTACCAATGTTGATGGAAAAGATATCAGATATTCGTTATGAAATTACCAACTAATAAACAAAGCACTTTGTTCAATTTGTATCTTAGCTTAGAAGCTAATATTGTTTGTTTAATGATATCATTATTTTAGTAAATAACTATTTTTCATGAGATAGATACCGATCAAATATAACAAAGAGTTATGTTGTGAAGTCATAAATATTTTTCCCTTTCTTTTAAACCCTATCCCATTCCAATCCTGCGTCTAGTTTCTTTTTTCACTCTTTATAATCTACATAATTTACGTGAGGACGTAATATATATTTTCTTAATATTGTGTTTATCAGTACTTGTTACATACCATAAGGATCGGAAAAAGGTGCAGATTTTGAAGCATTGGTTGAAAATTCAATACGAGTAAAACGAAAGGAGTTACAGCTAGTTTAAGCCCGAAAATATGATGAAAACCAGTTTTTATACACTATTTCAGGATGGCAGAGTCTGTTTGATTACTCCTGTAGTGTACATAGCCTTCCTTTGACCTTCTTAAATGCTGCTGCATCAAGATAAGGCTCACTAGAATTAGGTATATAGAGGCAGAAAACAATTCAATTCCCACCGCTCGTTCGGTCATGACCGGCCGATCAAAATCTTCACTACTGACTCTGTCACCGGTGCCAATGGCTATGGAAGTTATTTATTTGCATTAAAAAATGTAATGCAGTACTTTTATTGCAGTGTCAAGCTCCATCAAGAGGATATGATAGGCATCAGTAACCCGCGTATACTCCTACACACGACGCGTTACCCGGTAAGGAACCTGTATAGTCATAACGTCCACGAATAGTCTTGTAATGACTGTTACAGCTCAAAGCAGTTCATAACTAAGCCTTACGACACGTTTAACCATCTTACAAACCCTCGTGGATGTGTAGAATTGATCTCAACATATGGTGAATTTTGGTCATTTTCTCTACTCCGGGAAATTTTTTGCAAAATTTTCTCTTCGATTTTGTTTTTTTTAAACTATGTTGTACATGGGAATAATGTAAGACTTTCCGCTTAGTTTCAGTTAATTTCACCAGCAACTTTTATTGCTATAAATGAATTTATTTGGGTTATAACAAATGATAAAATCGGTATGGTGGATCTAATACTTTACCAATGTTGATGGAAAAGATATCAGATATTCGTTATGAAATTACCAACTAATAAACAAAGCACTTTGTTCAATTTGTATCTTAGCTTAGAAGCTAATATTGTTTGTTTAATGATATCATTATTTTAGTAAATAACTATTTTTCATGAGATAGATACCGATCAAATATAACAAAGAGTTATGTTGTGAAGTCATAAATATTTTTCCCTTTCTTTTAAACCCTATCCCATTCCAATCCTGCGTCTAGTTTCTTTTTTCACTCTTTATAATCTACATAATTTACGTGAGGACGTAATATATATTTTCTTAATATTGTGTTTATCAGTACTTGTTACATACCATAAGGATCGGAAAAAGGTGCAGATTTTGAAGCATTGGTTGAAAATTCAATACGAGTAAAACGAAAGGAGTTACAGCTAGTTTAAGCCCGAAAATATGATGAAAACCAGTTTTTATACACTATTTCAGGATGGCAGAGTCTGTTTGATTACTCCTGTAGTGTACATAGCCTTCCTTTGACCTTCTTAAATGCTGCTGCATCAAGATAAGGCTCACTAGAATTAGGTATATAGAGGCAGAAAACAATTCAATTCCCACCGCTCGTTCGGTCATGACCGGCCGATCAAAATCTTCACTACTGACTCTGTCACCGGTGCCAATGGCTATGGAAGTTATTTATTTGCATTAAAAAATGTAATGCAGTACTTTTATTGCAGTGTCAAGCTCCATCAAGAGGATATGATAGGCATCAGTAACCCGCGTATACTCCTACACACGACGCGTTACCCGGTAAGGAACCTGTATAGTCATAACGTCCACGAATAGTCTTGTAATGACTGTTACAGCTCAAAGCAGTTCATAACTAAGCCTTACGACACGTTTAACCATCTTACAAACCCTCGTGGATGTGTAGAATTGATCTCAACATATGGTGAATTTTGGTCATTTTCTCTACTCCGGGAAATTTTTTGCAAAATTTTCTCTTCGATTTTGTTTTTTTTAAACTATGTTGTACATGGGAATAATGTAAGACTTTCCGCTTAGTTTCAGTTAATTTCACCAGCAACTTTTATTGCTATAAATGAATTTATTTGGGTTATAACAAATGATAAAATCGGTATGGTGGATCTAATACTTTACCAATGTTGATGGAAAAGATATCAGATATTCGTTATGAAATTACCAACTAATAAACAAAGCACTTTGTTCAATTTGTATCTTAGCTTAGAAGCTAATATTGTTTGTTTAATGATATCATTATTTTAGTAAATAACTATTTTTCATGAGATAGATACCGATCAAATATAACAAAGAGTTATGTTGTGAAGTCATAAATATTTTTCCCTTTCTTTTAAACCCTATCCCATTCCAATCCTGCGTCTAGTTTCTTTTTTCACTCTTTATAATCTACATAATTTACGTGAGGACGTAATATATATTTTCTTAATATTGTGTTTATCAGTACTTGTTACATACCATAAGGATCGGAAAAAGGTGCAGATTTTGAAGCATTGGTTGAAAATTCAATACGAGTAAAACGAAAGGAGTTACAGCTAGTTTAAGCCCGAAAATATGATGAAAACCAGTTTTTATACACTATTTCAGGATGGCAGAGTCTGTTTGATTACTCCTGTAGTGTACATAGCCTTCCTTTGACCTTCTTAAATGCTGCTGCATCAAGATAAGGCTCACTAGAATTAGGTATATAGAGGCAGAAAACAATTCAATTCCCACCGCTCGTTCGGTCATGACCGGCCGATCAAAATCTTCACTACTGACTCTGTCACCGGTGCCAATGGCTATGGAAGTTATTTATTTGCATTAAAAAATGTAATGCAGTACTTTTATTGCAGTGTCAAGCTCCATCAAGAGGATATGATAGGCATCAGTAACCCGCGTATACTCCTACACACGACGCGTTACCCGGTAAGGAACCTGTATAGTCATAACGTCCACGAATAGTCTTGTAATGACTGTTACAGCTCAAAGCAGTTCATAACTAAGCCTTACGACACGTTTAACCATCTTACAAACCCTCGTGGATGTGTAGAATTGATCTCAACATATGGTGAATTTTGGTCATTTTCTCTACTCCGGGAAATTTTTTGCAAAATTTTCTCTTCGATTTTGTTTTTTTTAAACTATGTTGTACATGGGAATAATGTAAGACTTTCCGCTTAGTTTCAGTTAATTTCACCAGCAACTTTTATTGCTATAAATGAATTTATTTGGGTTATAACAAATGATAAAATCGGTATGGTGGATCTAATACTTTACCAATGTTGATGGAAAAGATATCAGATATTCGTTATGAAATTACCAACTAATAAACAAAGCACTTTGTTCAATTTGTATCTTAGCTTAGAAGCTAATATTGTTTGTTTAATGATATCATTATTTTAGTAAATAACTATTTTTCATGAGATAGATACCGATCAAATATAACAAAGAGTTATGTTGTGAAGTCATAAATATTTTTCCCTTTCTTTTAAACCCTATCCCATTCCAATCCTGCGTCTAGTTTCTTTTTTCACTCTTTATAATCTACATAATTTACGTGAGGACGTAATATATATTTTCTTAATATTGTGTTTATCAGTACTTGTTACATACCATAAGGATCGGAAAAAGGTGCAGATTTTGAAGCATTGGTTGAAAATTCAATACGAGTAAAACGAAAGGAGTTACAGCTAGTTTAAGCCCGAAAATATGATGAAAACCAGTTTTTATACACTATTTCAGGATGGCAGAGTCTGTTTGATTACTCCTGTAGTGTACATAGCCTTCCTTTGACCTTCTTAAATGCTGCTGCATCAAGATAAGGCTCACTAGAATTAGGTATATAGAGGCAGAAAACAATTCAATTCCCACCGCTCGTTCGGTCATGACCGGCCGATCAAAATCTTCACTACTGACTCTGTCACCGGTGCCAATGGCTATGGAAGTTATTTATTTGCATTAAAAAATGTAATGCAGTACTTTTATTGCAGTGTCAAGCTCCATCAAGAGGATATGATAGGCATCAGTAACCCGCGTATACTCCTACACACGACGCGTTACCCGGTAAGGAACCTGTATAGTCATAACGTCCACGAATAGTCTTGTAATGACTGTTACAGCTCAAAGCAGTTCATAACTAAGCCTTACGACACGTTTAACCATCTTACAAACCCTCGTGGATGTGTAGAATTGATCTCAACATATGGTGAATTTTGGTCATTTTCTCTACTCCGGGAAATTTTTTGCAAAATTTTCTCTTCGATTTTGTTTTTTTTAAACTATGTTGTACATGGGAATAATGTAAGACTTTCCGCTTAGTTTCAGTTAATTTCACCAGCAACTTTTATTGCTATAAATGAATTTATTTGGGTTATAACAAATGATAAAATCGGTATGGTGGATCTAATACTTTACCAATGTTGATGGAAAAGATATCAGATATTCGTTATGAAATTACCAACTAATAAACAAAGCACTTTGTTCAATTTGTATCTTAGCTTAGAAGCTAATATTGTTTGTTTAATGATATCATTATTTTAGTAAATAACTATTTTTCATGAGATAGATACCGATCAAATATAACAAAGAGTTATGTTGTGAAGTCATAAATATTTTTCCCTTTCTTTTAAACCCTATCCCATTCCAATCCTGCGTCTAGTTTCTTTTTTCACTCTTTATAATCTACATAATTTACGTGAGGACGTAATATATATTTTCTTAATATTGTGTTTATCAGTACTTGTTACATACCATAAGGATCGGAAAAAGGTGCAGATTTTGAAGCATTGGTTGAAAATTCAATACGAGTAAAACGAAAGGAGTTACAGCTAGTTTAAGCCCGAAAATATGATGAAAACCAGTTTTTATACACTATTTCAGGATGGCAGAGTCTGTTTGATTACTCCTGTAGTGTACATAGCCTTCCTTTGACCTTCTTAAATGCTGCTGCATCAAGATAAGGCTCACTAGAATTAGGTATATAGAGGCAGAAAACAATTCAATTCCCACCGCTCGTTCGGTCATGACCGGCCGATCAAAATCTTCACTACTGACTCTGTCACCGGTGCCAATGGCTATGGAAGTTATTTATTTGCATTAAAAAATGTAATGCAGTACTTTTATTGCAGTGTCAAGCTCCATCAAGAGGATATGATAGGCATCAGTAACCCGCGTATACTCCTACACACGACGCGTTACCCGGTAAGGAACCTGTATAGTCATAACGTCCACGAATAGTCTTGTAATGACTGTTACAGCTCAAAGCAGTTCATAACTAAGCCTTACGACACGTTTAACCATCTTACAAACCCTCGTGGATGTGTAGAATTGATCTCAACATATGGTGAATTTTGGTCATTTTCTCTACTCCGGGAAATTTTTTGCAAAATTTTCTCTTCGATTTTGTTTTTTTTAAACTATGTTGTACATGGGAATAATGTAAGACTTTCCGCTTAGTTTCAGTTAATTTCACCAGCAACTTTTATTGCTATAAATGAATTTATTTGGGTTATAACAAATGATAAAATCGGTATGGTGGATCTAATACTTTACCAATGTTGATGGAAAAGATATCAGATATTCGTTATGAAATTACCAACTAATAAACAAAGCACTTTGTTCAATTTGTATCTTAGCTTAGAAGCTAATATTGTTTGTTTAATGATATCATTATTTTAGTAAATAACTATTTTTCATGAGATAGATACCGATCAAATATAACAAAGAGTTATGTTGTGAAGTCATAAATATTTTTCTCTTTCTTTTAAACCCTATCCCATTCCAATCCTGCGTCTAGTTTCTTTTTTCACTCCTTATAATCTACGTAATTTACGTGAGGACGTCATGACCGGCCGATCAAAATCTTCACTACTAACTCTGTCACCGGTGCCAATGGCTATGGAAGTTATTTATTTGCATTAAAAAATGTAATGCAGTACTTTTATTGCAGTGTCAAGCTCCATCTAAAGCTACATTTCTAGCTAACACTTCACACAATTTACATTCACTTATCATCCATTGTCTCTCCATTCCACATGAACCACACCTCACTACGCCACCCTCCATACCTGTAACCCCCTCGCCTATATTGAGTACAACACACTCATTCATCTAAATAATTTTGCCCAAAAATACACACAAAACACAATAAAATACTTGTTATAGTAAAAATATTGCCTGGTATCCCTTGTGTTGACGCACTAAAATACAATCAAATATCTGTTATAGATAGATACAACCTGGTATCCCTTGTTAGCGCGAGCAAGTAGCAGTACGTCCTCCTCTGAGCAGGTCAGGCTAGCTTAACTCGATTCGCTTTGTGCTGAGAGTTGTGAGTTGACTTTTGTCCTTGAGTGATGTGTCTTCTATCTGGCTGTTGATACAGTTTGTTTGGGATTGGTGCAGTTTGTGCCTTTCATTTTGAAGTGATGCAGTCCCACCTACTTGAAAACGTGATGACTTTTTTCTCATATTAATTATGTATTATTATTATTATTATGTATTATTATGTATTATTTTTTAACTCTTGATGACATTATTATGCAATCACAAACAATAATTTTAGTATATGAAACCAAATACGTGTTCGTTTTGATTATCCTCAGTCATCAAAATTATGCCTAATTTAATATTCCTTTAATAATTAAGTAATCTTGTATAATTGATATGAATGATTGATTGAAGCAAACATGGCTTCTCTAATAGCGTTTCTTTTATTTTCCTCCACAGCCGCTTAAAACGCTGGTTTAGTGGGTTGGTATGTAGCTCAGGACAAGGCACGACGGGTCAAGGCCTGGTAGTGGATCTTAAGGTAATCCTTCAGCCAGCACCTTCACGCTACAGGCTGTAACCACATCCATCACCATTGTCTCTTCTAAGACACAAGTTTTTGATGACATCAATATCAAGGTATGTGACTCTTTTGGCATTGGTTGTGGAACTATTTTGATACTTGTGATATATATATATATATATATATATATATATATATATATATATATATATATATATATATATATATATATATATATATAAACTTGAGCTGTGGGTGCGTCATGTTTTTCACTGGTGTTCTCGTTATGTTGTCGTCAAGATGAAAGGCAAGTGGCAGCCAATACACGTACACGTATACATTCAGTGTGCCACTTCAATGTCACTTGCTGGAAACCCATGTGGGTGCGCACTTATAGATAGTCAGGTGACACTCACCCCGGTACTTATCACTCGTGTCTGGATGGTGTGTCAGCCATCACGGTAATGAAGGTCTGGGGTGCGTCAGTGTGATGAGTAATCAAACTGATAGACTTTGAGGTCAGCGAGGGAGACTTGACCACTAATGAGGGGATGAACAAGAACACTTGTTTAAAATTACTCCGATAAACTTTCAGTAAACCTTTGGTGATATAACACGCAGCGTTTGGGTCAAATCAAAGTTAATATATTTAGGCTTCTAAAGAAAAAATATTACTTACAAGCTTAAATACACTATTTCCAGAAAAATAACACACACGCACACACGCACACGCACATGCACACGCACACGCACACGCTCACACACAAGGTGAGGGGTGGGGGAGTTACCATTTCCCATCGCCCCCTCACTTGGCGGCGTCCATCTGGGCATCAGGATGGGGCCGCTCTATTTCCTCATCCTCATCAACGATATCCTAAAGGATGCCGGGTTTGGGTGGAAGTAGTGGACGAGTTTGGACGACTCCACCATCGATATTGTTAGTAATGCCGCATTGAGTCAAACTGCATCAAGGACACCTATAATAATATTATAGAATCGTTTCCAGTGGTAGGCAGCTTCCTCTGATCACTCCATTGCTATTTTTTTCACCGGCCGCTCCTCCCCCGACACATATGAGTTTCAGTGAAGTATCACAAATTCTCTTGGAGATAGCAAGCTTTACAAATCAGTATAAAACCAGCCGCCTTCCATTAATTTTAAGGATCATCAACAGTCTGTAAATAACTGTCTCTATTCTGACCTGAATTTCTCTCACAAGAATTTTCAATTAAGTTTCCCATCCTAACATCCATTTTTTTTCGTAATCCATTTAAAATTATTTTGAAAATGTGAATTGTGAATTTCCGGCAATTACAACCTGATGGCCACACAAATAATCAATGAAGCGTACCTTTGATATATATATATATATATATATATATATATATATATATATATATATATATATATATATAAATAGATAGATAGATAGATAGGTAAATAAATAATACTTATTCATCTATTTACTTAGTAAGCCATTTGAGACATACCAGAAAATCGTTTTCTTTTCCTTGTCCACCTTACATTTTCTACCAAGTAGAGGACAGACACATCTATATTACTACACGAGATATATTAGATACGTTTCATAGATAATTTTCAATTGTTCATATGATAATCATAGACTCATACGTATGAAGCTGCTCCTTGTTTTGTGTTGATTATAGAAATAAGAGTTGCTCATTCGACTTTCAAATTTCGTAAACGAGGGAGTCAAGTTAATGCCTTAAATCTGGATGATATTCAATTCAGTCACTCGAAGTTGTAATGAGTATCCTGAGAGAGAGAGAGAGAGAGAGAGAGAGAGAGAGAGAGAGAGAGAGAGAGAGAGAGAGAGAGAGAGAGAGAGAGAGAGAGAGAGAGAGAGAGAGAGAGAGATTGTTGGTCACGGGAGAAAAATTGTGTATTGGTTTGGTTTTTCACTGGAACGGTACTTTGAGGGAGGGTTCATTTTGGGAGGGAAGGGAAGGGCCGCCACAGTCATGGTTGTCATCAAATGAAGGTTTTTCTCTGCGCTCATTGTACGTAGACCTTCAATTAATCCTGTAAATGAATATGAAATGGCAAAGCTGTCATTCCACTTTCAGCTGCTCACGAATACCAAATATTTACGGTTGCTCAAAAAATGTAGTTTGTCCTTCAATAATATGTAGTGTTGCGATAGAAAAAAAGGTTAACGTTATCCATTAATAACAATATATCTTAACACGAGTCCGGTTCGAGTCCCCTTCGTTAATCTACTAAAAAAAAAATTGGTCGTTCAATGTTCAAGAAAGATACAAGCTTAGGGGCGGTAAATGTGTAGTCTGATTGATAACCGCAACACACGAAAGCCACTGAATCACCCACAAAGGCCTCTAGCACTACAGAAACACACACGAACACCGCGATGAAGCTCCACACTGCACACGAGCTCCACTATTGTCTTATGTAACTGAAACAACAAAAGCACACCACAAACAGCAGCATTCAATTGTATAAACTCTTCGGCCTGTTTGAACCATCTTTGTTGAGGGAAGGGAAGGGGAGGAGAGGTTCAAAGGAGACCAAAAGGCTTGAGGGTAGAAGATGGGAAGTAAGAGAGGAAGAAGAGAGAACCGGCTAAAGGATGTGAAGGGGAAAGTGAATTGGAGGACGGGAGAATAGCAAGCATGAGGGTAAGGGAGGGGAGAAGACAGGGGTGACTAGGGGATATAAGGGAGAAGAGGGTGGACTAACGGATGTGAGGGGAAGGCTGGGAAAGGGAGATTCGTGGGTAGTAGCGGTAGGAAGGGAAAGTGAGGGAGGAGAGGGAAGGGACGGGGAAAGGAGGTGGGAGCCGAGGGATGTCTGGTGAGGGGTGATAAACAAGGAAGGTCAGAGGCAGGCCAGGTCTGACACGGCTGCCAACTTTCCCGACGCCCAACGTGATGCGACTGCCAAATAAAGTAGAGGAGGCGACGGGAGGGTTGTGTTGATGCTTCTGACTCGCCTTCCGGGAGAAACGTTTAACCTTTTTTCCCTTCCATTTGCTATGTGTGTGGAGGGAAGTGTGGAAGGAAATCCAGATACATGGAATTTTTTCGATTCGTGTATTAACATAGGTTTCATTCACACGACTTTTCAGGTTATCTTTTTCTTTTTCTTTCTTTTATTCTTGTTATTCTTGTTATTGTTAATCGATGCACTATTGATATTTTTATATAAGGTGTATATATTTGTTTAGCTTACTCGCACACTAGCAAACAAGTAAATAACATTGAACAAATAGATAAATTAATCATAAATGTGTAAATATGCCAACTAATAAGTGAATTGCTACTATACGAAACGGCTAAATATATAGAGCAAGATAAATGAGCAAGGGTGATAGAGAGAGTCACGTTGTAGGCAGCAGGAAGTGGGAGTCAGACAACGCATTTAAATTCCCTTCAATAATAAACACCAG